>JADRCD010234585.1:0-51181 GCA_019843815.1 Montemys delectorum
TATTTCTTTGAGGGTGCTATTTGTGTCTTTCTTAAAGTCCTGTATCATCACCAGGAGAAGTGATTTTATATCTGAATCTTACTTTTCCGGTGTATCGGTGTGTCCAGGACTTGCTATAGTGGGAGAATTGGGTTCTGATGATGCCAAGTGACCTTGGTTTGTATTGTTTATTTTCTTACGCTTGGCCCCTGCCATCTGGTTATCTCTAGTGCTACCTGCACTTGCTAAATCTGACTGGAGCCTGTCCTTCCTGTGATTCTGGTTGTATCTGAACTCCTCAGAGTCAAGCTGTCTCTGTGATCCTGTGATTCTGGGAACCTGTGATCCCGGCTTGTTAGATCACCTAGGAGTGGAGCTTCCTCTGTGTGTTGTGGGACTAGCTGCGGAGCTGGCGCCCAAGGTCTGCTCAGGACATCAACCCAGACAGACCAGAAGGAACTTGAGTCACTGGGCTGGTGGAGTTCCTGTGTGCCTGGTCCCTCTGGTCCCAGTTTCTCCCAGTGTTGGGCAGATGTTGGCTCCTCCTCACCTCTGGTCCTGGGTGTATCAGAGCACCTGGGAGTGGAGCTTCCTCTGGGTGTTGTGGGACTGGCTGTGGAGCTTGCGCTCAAAGTCTGCTCTGGACACCATCCCAGACAGACTGGAAGCAAACCCCACCCCCACCCCAGTAATTCTTTAAGGACATTTTGTGCTTCCTCTTTAAGGGCTTCTACCTGTTTACCTGTGTTCTCTTGTATTTATTTAAGGCAGTTATTTATGTCCTTCTTAAAGTCCTCCATCATTATCATGAGATGTGATTTTTAAATCAGAGTCTTGGTTTTCTGGTGTGTTGGGATAACCAAGTCTCACTGTGGTAGAAGAACTGAGCTCTAATAATGCCAAGTAGCCTTTGTTTCTGTTGCTTTTTTTCTTCTGCTTGCCTTTCTCAATCTGATTATCTCTGGTGTTAGTTGGTTTTGCTGTCTTTGACTGTGGCTTGTCCCTCCTGCAAGCCTGTATGTCAGTACTCCTGGGAGACAAGTTCTCGCCAAGATGAATTTGGGTATGGACGGCTATGGCATAGGGTCAGTTCTGGGGTATGGACAGAAACTAGAAGGATTCTGTCCCTAGATGATCCTTGTTTCCTATGTCCTGATGTCTCTGGAAGGGTTCCTCTTCAACCAGGAATTTGAAGAGAAGTGGTGGTCTTACCTGTGCTCTCAGGTGTGTAGGCACTCCTGGGAGACCAACCCTCTCCAGGAAGTATTTATGTATGTAGCTCTGTGGCACAGGATCACTTCTGGGCACAGATGGAAACTGGAAGACTCCTGTCCCAGGCAGCTGATCAGTTCCTGTGTCCTAAGGGTTCGAGGCAGGTTCCTCTGAGCAGTGGTGGTCCTACCTGTGCTAACAGGCCTGTCTGCACTCCTAGGAGGCTCGCTCTCTCCCAGTGCTACTTGGCTTTGGAGCCCTGTGGCTGAGGTTTGGCTCCAAATTATCCAATTCTTTATGATACTTCCTTCACTTTATTTAACTGCAGCATCTATATTTGGTTTTCTAAGGGAACAGAACTAAATATATACACATAATATATATGTGTGTGTGTGTCATATATATTGAGTGTTATATATTATATAGTTATGTTTACTCAATTTTATATATAAAGTTTGTTACATATTATATTTATAATATATTTATATATACAGTTATATATGTATTACATATAGTTTATTTGATTGCCTCTCATCTAAAATGGCTATCTTATGCTAGAGAAGACAGATATTTGTTATTTATTAAATCCATGAATATGAGTGTCCCGGGAGTCCTCCAATTTGACTCTAAAGGTATTGAAGATACCTGGAGTTCTATTGACCTTCAGTCTACATCAGAATCCCTAAGAAGTTGATCCTTATACTGGAGAAGGAATGTCTCATCAACATTATAGACAGAGTTGCCAGCAAGAGTGAAGACAAGCACACAAAAAACAGTTTCTTCTTCCCATGTCCTTTCCTCTGGGTTACCACCAAAAGTTGCTGACCACCTTTAGGGTGAGTCTTTTTGCTTCCATTTATCTGATCAAAAAAAAATTCCTCTCAGGAGTGCCCATCAGTCTGGGTTTCAGTTCATTCTAAATGTAGTCAGTCAAGTATTTATCAGTGTGACATCAACCACATCTCCTTACATGCTTAATTTTCAAGCAAAGTGAATAATCAAATCATAATTCTTTCTTTATGCTGGGAGCACTCAAATCTACTCCATTTGCTATTTTGAATAATACAATTAATTGGTGCCTATCTATTATTACCTTAGAGTGTTGAACATTAGAAGTTATTTCTGACATCCTACTGTCCCCCTAAACCCACTCTCCATCCTCACTTCTTTCCTGCCTCCCCACATCGTTCTCATAGAAAATGTAACATTGACAAGTCTTCTCTCTTTGTTATTTGTCTGAGAATCTTGATTTATGCCCTACTTTGAGGGATAATTTCGCTGCTACATGTTCTAGGTTACTGAGGGTTCGGCTTTTCCCCAACACTTATTGTACTACATGGTCTCCTTTGTATAGTTTCTGATAAGAAGTTTCATTTAATTGATACACTTTCTCCTTGATAGATAAGATTCCCATTTCCATGGTCCTGGTCCACTAAAGAATTTATTTTTCTTTGATATTCTATAATTTGAGCATAATAGACCTAGGTATCATTTTTCAGTATTTGTCCTGCTTTTCATCATCTAAGCCTTCTGATATGTAGTTTGGTTTTGAAATACATTCACCCACTATTACTTTATAGTACTTATTCCTGTCTCCATTACTAGTGTTCCCAACCTGTGTATTGTGACAACTTCTGCAATTACCCATAATGTTTGGATATTCTGTTATTTTAAAGTTACTTTTATTATTCACTACATTTATGTTTTTGAATTGGAGAGTGAAGCAAAATAAGGCATATGTTTCTAAGACAATGGTTCTCAACCTTTGTAACGCTGTAAACTTTTAATGCAGTTCCTCATGTATGATTCCCCCAACCTTAAAATTATTTTGTTGCTACTTTATAGCTGTAATTTTGCTATCATTGTTGATTATAATATAAATATCTGATATATAGGATAGCTAATATGTGATTCTCAAGGCAGCCCCAACTCACAGGTTAAGAGCTGCTGTTCTAAGAGGTTAGGGCAAGACAAAGACCTAAAATTCAGCCACTCTAGTGTCCTTCAACACTGTATCTCGGTTTGCTTGAATGACAGTAAGGTTTAAAAAAAGTATTGATTGAATAGGATGTTCTATAAAAATGATTTTAGGAGCCTTACTCACTATTGTTCACCTCTGTTAGCTTTGTTGTTATCCTAGATCAAGTTATAAACTATTCCAGCTTGAGGTAATTGTTTGCTCTTCTCTCCAAAGTAATTATCTCTGACACACATATTATCTTTTGGTTATGTCTTCTACTTGGATATTAATTTTTTTTTGCAACCTACACTGTCTATAAGCCCTAAGGATAAAAATCATTCTGTTCTATGCAGCATTAAATGATTCATAACATTTGAAATATGAAAACCCAAAATAATCAGCTTGTCTGACTTGCTGCAAATTTCTGCTCCTACTATAAAATTATGGAGTGGGTCATAGAATAAAGTCTGTAATCCAGTCTGAGTAAACATGAGAAATGGAGATTTGGGAGATGGTAAAAATGAGTAAAAAGAAAGTCAAGTCACAGCCACATGGCAAGCCCTAATATCTCTCCTAACAGGGCATTGGAACTACAAAAACATTAAAGAGTTCATGGTTTCGGTCTTAGTCAGTATTCTATTACTATGAAGAGAAACATAACCATGGTAACTCTTATAAATCAAAATATTTAATTGGGACTTGCATACAGATTCCAAGACTTAGTCTATTATTGTCATGGGGGAAGCATGGTGGCCTAGAGTCAGACACAGTACTAGAGAAGTAACTGAAAGTTCTACATATGTATCAGCAGGCAGCATGAATAAAAAGACAGTGGGCCTGGCTTTAGCTTTTGAAACCCAGTGATATATTTCCCCCAAGAAGGCCACACCTACTCCAACAAAGCCACATCTGCTCCAAGAAGGCCATATCTCCTAATCCTTCTCAGGTAATATTAACTGTCTCAATTTTTAAAATATATGGGACCTATGGGACCATTCTTATTCAAATCACCACAGTTCCAGGTTCAAAGAAGATGAGTGAGAATACCATTGATTGAGGAAGACTTATTGAAGGTGAGGAAGGGTCCGGCACTAATTGACCAGCCAGTGCCATCAGACATATTCCTTAAAGGTCAATAATGGAATTGACAAGATAGGAGCTCAAGCTCACACTTCACTTCACTGATGTCAGAAAGTAGTGCCACTATAAGAGGATTTCCTCAATATGACAACTAGAAATCTTCACATTTGATCAAAGGATAGCTCATCTTCCATATCTCCAAGTCCAATTACATTGCTGAGGAAAGAAAAAAAGATGGACTTTTTTGAATGAAGGAATTACCTCAAGAAGAGCAACTATCTAGAGGCATTATTTAAAAGTCATTATTAAGGTTAAAACTAGCCAAAACCATTTCTTTCTTTCTTTCTTTCTTTCTTTCTTTCTTTCTTTCTTTCTTTCTTTTCTTTCTTTCTTTTTTTTTTTTTCTTTTTCGAGACAGGGTTTCTCTGTCCCGGAACTCACTCTATAGACCAAGCTGGCCTTGAACTCAGAAATCTGCCTGTATCTGTCTCCTAAGTGCTGGGATTAAAGGCATGCACCAGCACTGCCCAGCACATTTAATTTCTTAATTGAATTATTTACCTGGTAAATCTGTACTATTAATATAATTAAAGTAAAATTTAGTTACATAATTAAATTTTTATCTGCTCAAGCTAATCTGATAAGATTTGTTTATATAACACTGCCTTTGACTTTGGATAAGTTGATGAGACAGTTTTCTCCCAGAGAACCAAGCTCCCTAGCACCTCAAGTTACTGCAGGACTAGGTACATCCTCTTCCACTGTGGAAGCTTAGGACAGCCTACTTAGGGGAGCAGGATCTATGAGCAGACAACATAATCAGGTTGTGATAGTTTGTATATGCTTGGCCCAGGGAGTGGCACTATTAGGATGTGTGGCCTTGTTGGAGTAGGTGTGTCACTGTGGATGTAGGCTTAAGTCCCTCACCCTAGCTACCTGGAAGTTAGTATTCTGCTAGCAGCCTTCACATGAAGATATAGAACTCTCAGCTCCTCCTGCACCATACCGGTCTAGATGCTGGCATGTTCCCACTTTGATGATACTGGATTGGTTCTCTGAACATGTAAGTCATCCCTAGTTAAATGTTATCCTTTATAAGACTTGCCTTGCTCATGGTGTCTGTTCATAGCAGTAAAACCCTAACTAAGACACAGGGTAAGCCCCACTTCCAGTTGTTAGGGGACACACATGAAGACCAAGCTACACATCTGCTACAGATGTGAAGAGTTGGGGTGTAGGTCCATTCCTTGTATGCTCTTTGGTTGGTAGTTCAATCTATGGAAGCTCCCAATGGTCCAGGTAAATTGACTCTGTTGGTCTTCTTATGGGGTTACTCTCCCCTCATGATTCCTCAATCCTTCCCCAACTCTTCTACAAGACTTTCCAAGATCCATGTAATAGTTGGCTCTGGGTCTCAGCATCTGTTCCAGTCAGCTGCTGGATGGAGCCTCTCAGAGGACAGTTTGCTAGGCTCCTGTCTATGAATCCAGGCTGACAGACACAAACACAGCCTGAGGCCTCAAGGTAGTTGAAGGAGGAAGGCAGGCCAGCAATGTGTCTGTATAGGTCTTCTTAGGACAGCTCGGCACATCCCCTGCCCACCCCAATTGTCAGGGATTGCTACTGCATTCATTTATGTCCATCTCATGCAGCACGCCTGTGTATCCAGGCCAGCAGTGACAAATAGAGCTGTCAACAGAGTCTTCACGTGTTGCATCATTGTGACAAGATCAACTCTTAATGACTTATCTTCATCCCCACAGATTAGTGCATCTCCCTGTGGGGATCTCTGAAAATACCACAGCCAGGAGAGTGGTGATCTATGTAAGGCAAGAAGACCATCCAGTTCAGCAAGACTTAGTAGCCAGTGTTGGTTCAAAATTCAAGAATCTGACGCCAAGCAGCTTATTTTAGATATACTTAACACAACATAAGTTGGGGAAATTTTTTCTGTGACAATTAACTCTATCCCGAGTGTACCACAAAACTTAAGACATGATTAATGGAAACTCTTGTAAAACACATGTAACATCTTCCATTAAGATAAGTTCTATGGGTTAACTGAAGATGCAGGCTCAAGGTAAACAAGCTCATGTGAGGGGTTCCCTGCAGCTATCGTACAAACCACATAAGGAAGTAAGACGGAAACCATGTGCTGACTGATTTCCTCTGGATCAAAACTTCGGGGAGTCTAATGCCAGGAGCTTCATTGTCTGAACATTTAAAACAGTGCATTGTTGAGGAAAGGCACCAATCAGGCAACAACCAATCCAATCAGTCCAGTTCAAAGTATACAATAAAGCTTGTGGTGTGACAACATTGAAACTCTTTTACATTTTGCATGTGACCATGAGGGTGGGTTCTATAACTAAATGGCCTAGAATCTAATGTGGTCTCTGACCAATAGAATAGAGGCCAGCATGCCATAAAGTCCTTGTGGCATATACCCCTACGATGGGTATTAGTCTAGGGAAAGAAAGGTCTAGAATTTAGATGAGATCTGCCTATATAGAAAAAGTGAATAAGGTCTGGTTACACAGATAGCAACAAGGTCACCAAGTTGTTAATAATCTCCACCTTCTGGATGAAATACAGTTCCTTGATTTTATCTCCTCCACTGAGGAGACACCCCTGCATGATTTATATCCCTGGTTGGCTTAGTGCTTCTCTCTGAATGCAAGGACTACTGTGCCTCCAACACTCATGATAATGGTCTACAGGAGGATAGCACTATAGATTGACTGAGATGGTAATGAGAGTTGTGGGGAGCCAGTGCGTTCACCAGGCTATTAACCATATCCATCTCCAGCCTTCTGGGCAGAAAACGAGTTGCCAACCTGCAGAGAATGAGAGAGTAAGGAATGTTCAGCCCAAACTTGGTCATCTATATTATACTCATCCTCCATCAAGGATGATTATGGAAAAAAAATCAGAAAGATTCTAAGATCCAGAGGCAGTGGATGATTACAAGTGTGTTTTTAGACATACCAGAGCAGTTGTATATTAGAACTCACAATGGTTGGGACAGCATAAGATCTGCACAAGCTCAAGCCAGACTAAATCCTAGCATGGAAAAGAAAGGTGTGAACAAAGTCATGTCCATAGCTGAGGAACTATGGGTAACTGATAACCTCTGGGGAAGGAGAGTGAGAATAGTCCTCTAGTAGGCTAACTACACTCGAGTGGAAGGCCATACATCTGAAAAGATAAGGGCAGCAGCGACCGCACTTGTCAAGCTTTTTAAAAAGGGGAGGCTTGGATCTGGGAGGAGTTTGGGGTAAATATGGTCGAAATACATTACATGAAATTCTAATAAGAAGGTAAGTCATCATATAGCCATTAAACACATTTTTTGTCTGTTTATGTACAAGACAGAAATATTTCCAAGCTACCGGCCTTCAGTACAAGAGCATCTAGACACCAAGGACATAAAAATCATTATTTTCCATCTGACAAATTTCAGGGTGATTAAAAGCTGCAAATAACACTTTTATCATAAAAGAAAAATACCCTGCAGAATCTAGGTGTGCAGAATTGCTATGTGCACACACACTGAAAGATGGAAGAAAAGAAAAAAATAACTTGGGAAGAGTGCTGCTTAAAATGTTTTGTTTTGAGGTAATAACGATGTCAGCCTTCTAAGCACAGCAGGCCCTGGAGCTGACTGCCTCCACCTGGATGTGGGCTCATGCTTCCTAACCAAAGGCTAGACTCTGGTGTCTATTCCAGTAGTCTACATGTAGAAGATGGCCTATAAAATTATTCAAGTTGTTTCTGTTAGTTGTTTCCCTGAGGATTTTGTTTCTGAAGCTAGATCCTTCTCTTCACTCTGTATTACTGTTTTCATCATCAGCTGTCAAATTAATTATATTTGCTTCACAATATTGTTAACTATCATCTCAGAAATCTAGCAATAGAGTTTTTGGTAGCTAAGAGCAAAACATATAAGCTTTTGTTAGCTGTGTTTGTAAGTGTATTGGGTAAAGAGTATCCAAACAGGAATTGTAGGATCAGAATCCCAAGAACCTCTTTCCCTTCTCTCTTTGTTTACTAACACTATTTTATAGTTTCCTACTCTGATCCTTGAAACTATCAAACTCAAATAGTGGTAAATTTTACTTAAGTTATACATATACATACACATACACAAGCAGAGACATGGAGACACACACACGCACACACACACGCACACACACACACACATATCACACTCCCACGTATAATGCTATGGTTACTTGTTAAGAGTCAGATCTCCAATGGGTAACCACTTCTTGATTGATGCCACTATATCTGAGGGGTGAGGGTGAGGTTGATTTTTGGAATATGGCCATGAATGCTGGTATTGAGCCAAGCATACTACCATCACGAAGGACACTATTGGTACATTGGTAGGAACAGGAAGCAACTCCAAGACTGTGCATCTTTTGTCTACCCTAACCCTGTTGTCTTCTCCACGTTGCTTTCAGTAGTCAGTCCTAAAACAGAAAAAACAGACAGCAGAGAATTTAGTTTTTGCAGAATTGCAGACCCAGTATTACCGAACAAAGCACAGACACAATGATTTGGAGCTGAGGGCCAACCGACATCATGCCCCTTGCCCAGTTGATCTCAAGGCTTAGCTCTGGGCCGGCTGCCTACAGCACAGCAATTCCTCCAGTCAGTTGAGTGGGAGACAACAACTCGTTTACTTCTGAAAACACACACAGACTTTTGGTTATAAATGTTGAAACAGATCACCCGGGTCATCCACAAAAGCTCCAGTAAGAGAAACAATGACCCAAATGCTAGACAGGAATAAATATCACCTTCATTATATGAGTCAGTTTAACCAACAGAGTATAAATGAGGCATGCCATCTAAGACTCAAAATAGCAACGAAATCAATCCAACTAAGTTACTTTCCTTTTGATATAAATGTTTCTCGAATGAATCTCAGTTTTTTAGTAAGCAGAGGCTGCAGGACTGGCTGACATCTTTCAACACGTACACCAGAGAGCCATTGCTATCTGAAGGCTCTGTGGGAAATAACACAGAACTCCTAACTAGACATTCACAGTCAACCAGTAAAACTCTGCTAGTGTGTTGTAAAACAAGTGATTATGCAGTACCAAGATCATGCTAGAAGAAAGACCTGAACTTCCTGAGAAGTTGACAGCTGCCAAATGCATTGCTGCTGATCATGAGATGGGTTACTGAGACTTACAGGCATGAAACATATCCTCAAATGTCCCCCACAGAGACTCATTCAGAAATAAGAAAAGTGGATATAAAGCAGGAACATGTGGCAGTATTATTCAAGTTGTTGACAATGTACCATAAGAGGGAGACTTGCTAGACAGACATTTACAGAGGGACCGCCCTAATAAAAATTCTAGAAGTGTTTAGAGCGATTGTTGTTTAGTCTCAAAGACATTGCAGAAGCTAACAAATTCTTTAAAAGGAATTCAATAAAGAGATTAAGTAGTTTAAAGAAGTTATATAAGTAATAATAAAAATTAAGCCTTCAGAATTAGAGAAAGAAATGAAAGCTAAAAGTAAATATTATAAAAACAAGTTACTCATAAACTGGATCTAGCATAAGCATAACTTTTGCTCATTATTCAAGCCAGAAACTAGAACAGCTTTTTAAAAATGTAAGTAAAAAATAGGAGGAATAATATATGCTTGCAAAATGATACAATAGAATTCAATCTATAAAGTAAATAAAAAGGAAATAAGCAGAAATGAGAATGTTAAGTTATAAGTTAAAGCAACAATGTGAATAATAGAAAGAAAACAGAAGTTGCTTCTAATAAGGGAATAAAATAAATAAATATTCTGAGCCCTGTAGATAAAAGGAGAAAAAATTAATAAAATTAGATGTGACTATGATATCAGAAGAGGTCAAAGGACTATGAGAATATCACCTAAATTCTATGTTAATGGCTTTTAAATTCTAGGAAAAAATGGATGGATTTTTAAGTAAACTAGGAGCCAAAACTGGTCCAAAAGCAGAAAAATCTGACAATAAAAAAATAATGAAAATACTAAGTAATTTTTTTAATCTGCCACTTTAAAACATGTCAGAGAACTTTTATGGGTGGGATTTGTAAATGTTGTGTTTGATTTTCTTGTTTGTCTGCTTGCTTGGTTGGTTTTTGTTGTTGTTGTTGTTACTTGCTTGTTTTGTCAACTAGACACAGGTAGAATAATCTGAGAGCAGGCAACCTCAATTCAGAGAATGACCCTATAACATGGACCTCTAGGCAAACCTATGGATCGTTTACCTAATTAGTGATTGAAAGGGGAAGCTCCAGATGACTGTGGGTGGTGCCACCCCTTAGCCAGTAGTCCTAGGTGTTACAAAACTGCATGCTGAGCAAGCCATAAGGAGCACACCAGTGAGCAGCACACCTCCATGGCCTCTGGTTTAGTTCCTGACTCCAGGTTCCTAAACTGTTTGAGTTCCTGTCTAGACTTCTCTTCATGATGTATTCTAATCAGTGCATGTAAGCTGAAATAAACCCTTTCTTCTCCAGTTTACTTTTGGCCACAGTTTTTATCACAACAATAGAAACTCTAAGACAGTAGGCATGTTGAAATAGACCATTTTAAAATATTTAAATATTCAGTATACTAGTTTCAGATGACAGATAATGACATTGATATTTATGAAGTTAATATTTTTCAATATTAGTGTTTTGTGAAATTTGTGGATTATGTCTGTATACATGTGTATATACATATATATGTATTATATATATATATATATATATATATATATATGTGTGTGCATGTAGAAGCCAGAAGCCAATGTCCAGTACCTTACTAAGTTACTCTCCACCTTATTTTTAATAATGTTTTTATTAATTATTTGAGACTGTCATACAATATATTTTGATAATATTTTTTCTAATACAATAGTTCTATTGACTGTTTGGGAATTTCATAATGCACCCCAATCACATTCACTTTCCATTCCTCCCAGAGTCACCCTCCTACCCTTTTATTTCCCTGCAAGAAAGAAAAATAAATACACCAAGTACAATTTGTGTTGCCCATATTCTCATTGGAGCATGGTCAAATTCCAAGTGGTCAGGCCCTTAATACAACTGAGTTCTTCCCACCCCACCACCAGAAGCCATGAGTTGTGAAGAGCTACACTTCAGCATTTTCATTACAATTTTTAAGCATTCTCTTCAATGGCTTCTTGTACAAACTGTTTCTTTTTGGTGTGATGGGTGGGTGGGTGTTGGAGAAACTTCTAATGGCTCTCATTCTCAATTATGAGTCTAGAGTCATTGACACCACTGCAGCAGAACATTCCTTGCCCGTACAACTGGTGATAGCACAGACCATGGATTTTCACATGATTTCTGGCAGCAGCGTGGACCACAGATATCAAGATGGTGTCCAACGGGAGCTCAGACCATGAACATCAACCTGGCCTCCAATGATAACATGAGCTATGGCATCAGCATGGCCTCCAGTAATATTACAGACTAGAGGAGATACTAACATGGCCTCCAGCAGCAGCAGCAGCACAGATCACAGAAATCTACATACTCCCCACATATTTTGATCATCTTTATTCCCCTAACTATTCCCAGATCCCCCCATCTCCCTACCTACCCAATTTCATGTTCTCTCTTTCTCTAAATCTATAAAATCTAGTTTGTGTTATCTACTGTCTTAGTCAGTGCTCTATTGATGTGAAGAGACACCATGACCAAGGCAACTCTTATAAAGGAAAGCAATTACTATGGGCTGGCTTACAGGTTCAGAAGTTTTGTCCATTATCATCAAAGTAGGAATCATAGTGGGGTGCAGGCAGACATGATGCTAAAGAAGTAACGGAGAGTTCTACCTCGGAATTAGCAGTGATGATGAGAGTGACAAGGGACCTAGTTTAAGCTGTAGACACTTCAAAGCCCACTCCCAGGGACAACTTCAACAAGGTCACACCTATTCCTAATTGTACCACTGCCAGTGGGCCTAAGGGGACCATGATTACTCATACTACCTACCACAGCTGCCTAATCCTGGGCATAGGACCTGCCCTGGATCCACCTCACTTTCTGGAAGTACAGTCACTCCCTGAACCTGGATCCTCAATTAGGCTAGACTGGCTGGTCAGTAAGTTCCAGGAACTCCTTCATCTTCACTCACTCAGTGCTGTAGCTGTAGATACAAGCTGCAAGACCAGATTTTTATGTGACTACTATGGATTCAAGCTCAGTTCTTCATGCTCACAGAGAGTATGCACGTCATCTGCTGAGTCTTCCCAGGCCCAAGTTTATTGCCAATGTTGATTAATATTTGTAAGCTCCACTCATAAATGTATTAGCAAATGAAACCCAGCAGTATATAGAAATAATACACAGCTATAACCAAATGCTCTCATAGAGGAAAGCAGAGTTAGTTCCTTTAAGAAAGCTATCAATACAATACAATAAACCCTCAAATTCAAGACAACATTATAAATTGAGCAATCAATTCAAATTCAAATTTGAAGCCAAATACACAAAAACTTCTTAAAATGTTACAAAGACTACCTACTAACATCAACGTTGACATACTAAATACATCAGGATTTTTCATAGAACCAAACAAATTTTAAACTTGCACTTTTTAAAAGTTATACCATAGGCTAAAATATATAGAATAATCAACTTGAAGCATTAATCAAGTCAATGAGTATCAAGTCTATAGAGAATTCATATAGACATTGATACTAATAAAGTCATTGTAGAGTTTTTAAAAAAAATAAAATTATTCTTAGATTTCTACAAAGCAATAACCCTAAAGAAACTACAGCAATGTTTCTACATCTTCAACAGAAACTTTGATTCAAAGGTTCCTTTTGCTAAATCCACACATTCAATTTATGGGAGAATTCTGAGTGTTCAGCTTCAAAGAGATATAATTTTTACAAGCAAGAACACATATACAAAAAAAAAACAGACATATACACGATATCAAGTGCATGGACATTTGTACCACATGACCTTCGCATATGTATCTATATATACATATGCAGAGACAGAGACTGAGGGAGGGGGCATACATGTATTTTCACATCTTAAGTTTTTCAAATCTTTTCTTAGCTATATAGGAATGCTTTAAGAAGGAAAACATTGAACAGCATGAAGCATATTACTGTCTTTCAGTTTAATTTTACTGGCTCATCTTCCCTGGGGGAAGCCCACTGCTCTGAGCACTGTGCTATCCCTACCAGACCACCATTGTCCTGCCTACCTTCATTGTCATGGCCTACCTTCATCAGACCTGCTGATCTGGAACTATACAGGTTAGATTCCCTCCTACACCATCTCCCCCACGCTGAGTCCTCTGGGGCATGTCTAGCTGCTCTGAGCAGCCTAATACCTCCCACTGAATTTCCACTGTCCCGCCACCTCTCCACCCACCTGCATCAGTTCTGCTGATTCAGAAAACCATACAGCCCAAGGATCCCCACCAGAGGCCTGCCACACCAGGATCACCAAGGTTAGACCTCCTTCCAATATGTACTACAACAGGAACATCCAGGGACTAAAGCCATCCAGATAGCTAGAGGCCTGAGAAAGAACACAATCAACAAAAGCCATGACAGTATCACCCCTTTAGAGCACAACTATCTTACTACAGCAAGCCCTGGATATCCTAACACAACCAAAGCACAAGAGAATTTTACTGCTTTATGTAATCCAGTAAAAGTCAAGTAAAACACTATTTTATTTCAACAAACATATGCCCTGTAACCTAATTTTCCTAAATTATATTTTTCTATCCTGTCTGTATGTGTATTTTAAAATTGATCTAAAATATGGTTTACCAAATATTAGCATTATTTATAACTGAGGGGACTCGTGTGATTTCACTTATTTTTCTTTATTACTTGAATATCTGATAAAGTTTATATTTTTCTTTATAAAACAGCACAGTCACACAATTTAAAAAAATATGAAGAAAAGGGAATAAGCTCAGTATACTCTAATGAGTTTCTATTTGATGTGCTTAGAATGTCTATTGGATGAGTCACAGAAAACACTATAATGAGAATTTCATTTTGTGACTTAACTTCATTACAGAACACAGAAGCTGAGACAGCCATTTTCATCATTTATGGGCATCCTTGTCTTGCTCTTATTCAATAATACAAGTTAGAGTGGAATAAGCCTTCTCTGTGTCTGGGAAAATTGTCATATGGTGGATTCTCCTGGGATTTCTAAGTTTAGAATTGAATGAATCCCCAAGTGTTATGTTTAATCTATTTCCTATTATATAAACCAGCCATTCTCTTGTATCTATAAAACATGTGGGATTTCACCTATGTGTCATAGCACCCTAGAACTGTTTTCCCTGAGACCACCCCGCAGGACATATCTCACTGGATTCTGATTAAGCATAAGTGGTACCATAAATGAAACTTGGTGATGTTTATTTTTACCAACAAGAAGCCAATTTCTAAGAGCTGCATTGTAGTAGACAAATAGCTCTGCTTAAACAATCCTGCAATTTCTATGTGTATGTTTGTGAAACTATAAATAGTCAGTCAAGGAAGAATGATAGGTACTAAATTTTCAGAAGGGAATTACCAACTTTATATGGAGAAAATTACCCATAATAAGATGTAGGCATTACTTATACAGTGCTGTGAATTTTGGCAGATTTATACACCCATTCAGCTACCACTAAAATCAAGGTCACACATGGATGGATTATCTTATAAATTCCTACATACCCTCTACAACCAACAACTACTCATGTCAGCTCTACCCCAGGATTCAGGCAGTTGCTGATCTGCATACAAGCTTTTTTTTTTTTTTTTCAATTTCACACAAATGGAAGAGTACAGCATACATTCTTTTCTGGTTTGGTTTCTAAAAAGGAATTGAGTGACTTCCAGAGTTATACATTCTGCTACATGTGTCAGAATGTTATTCATTTATTACTGAGCAGAGTTTCATGACATGGATTTTCTATACTTTGCCACTTATGGAGAGTTTGATCTTATTCAGAATAAAGCTTCCATGTACACTTGAGTATAAATCCTCGTATAAAGACATGATCTCATTTCTATTGGGCAAATAACTAGAAAAAAGAAAAATATCCTGTTCACAACAGTTCAAAATAAAATAAAATACTTAGGAATAAACCTAACAGTGGAAATGAAACCGACACTGAAACCTTCCAGACACTGAAAGGATGTTTATTAGACAATGCAAAGGCCTCACATGCTTCAGGACTAGCATAATTAACATTATAAATATTGCCATATTGCTAAATTATAATCTAGAAATTTATTTTCCTATCAAAATTTCAATGAAATTCTTCAAAGAACTAAAAAAAGAAAAATCAATCCGAAGTCTTATATGAAAACACAAAAGCCTTCAAACAGTTAAAGCAATTCTAAGCAGGAAAAAAATTGTTGGACAGCATTACAAAGCCTGGCCTCAGATTATAGTCCAGAGCCATACTAACCAAAATAGCATGGTACTAGTGCAAAAACAGATACGTACACTAATGGAACAAGACAGATGACCCAGAAATAAATCCAAATATGTATGACTATGTAATATTTGATGAAGATGTTGAACACGCACACACCCCACTGTATGAAAAGATAGCCCATTTAACAAATAGTGCTCACAAAACTGGACTCCAACATGAAAAACGAAATTAGATTTCTTTCAACTGCCCCCAAATCAGTTCACAATGGATTGAATGCCTTAATATTAAGCGTGAAATGCTGAAAGTGCTTTAAGAGATAACACAAGCAAGACCTTCCTGAAAAAGACCTTGCCAGTAAATATCCCCAAGAATGGGATTACATGAAATTAGAAGGCTCTGTACAGCAAAGAAAGTTATCTACCAAGTGACTACAGAGACTTCAGAGTGAGAACAGATCTTAGGCAGCTACACTTCAAACAGCGCATTAATATCTGCAATATATAAAGATCTGTAAAATTTAAACACCCTGAGATGGTTTGAATAGGAATTGTCCCCATAGATTCCTGTGTTTGAATGTTTTCCCCATAGGGAGGGCACTATTAAGAGATGTGGCCCTAATGGAGTAGATGTAGCCTTGCTGGAGGAAGTATAACATTATTAGTCAGGCTTTGAGGTCTCAGAAACTGAAGTCAGTTCTCCCCCTGCTACCTAAGGATCAAGATATAGAACTCTCAGCTTCTTCTCTAACACCGTGACTACCTGCATGCTACCATGTATCCTGCCATGACAAAAACAGACAAAACCTCTGAACTGTAAGCTAGCCCCAATTAAATATTTTATTTTATAAAAGATACCATGGTCATGGTGTCTCTTCACAACAATAGAAACTCTAGAACACAACCCAAATTAATCAATAAATAGCCAATCAATAAATTGGACAATTAAATACCTAGTTCATGAATGAAGCACAAATGGCCCATCAACATTTTGCCCCATCTAATTCCACCCAAGCCCTCGCCACCTCTGGCAGTTATGAAAGCTGACCACAGGGTCATGAGCTGTGGAGAGCTATGCCTGCCTTTCACCAGCTGTAGCACTTGGAAGAACAGGCCCTAGGCCTTGTCTGGACAGGACATCCGAGCTGACCCTGGTGATTGGGGGGACAAGTGAGCCAACCTTGAAGGTGAGAGTACTGTGGGGTAGCTGACCCTGAAGTCGTGAGACCAGTAGGGCTCTCTCTTTCCCTTGTAGGCTACATCAATCAGGAGAGCTGGCCTTATACCTCATTGAGCAGCACAGTAGATCTGGCCCTGGTAGCAGGAGCAGGTGTGAGTGAGGAAGAGATGGTCCCACCAGATGTTCTCCACTCACTTTGTCCCTCACTACCTCAGGCAGGCTGGAGAGCTGACCCCAGAGGGTAATGAGAGTGGGGGATCTGGCCCTGCACCTCAGTTGGGCAACACAGGGGAGCTGGCTCTGGAGGCATAGATGTGGGTGAGGTGGCCCTGAGGTCATGGGGGCAGGAGAGCTGACCCTGCCTCCTGCTGATGGAGACACTGAGTGACCTAGACAGAGCAGTGATGGAGAGATAGACCTAGTGCTGCAGATAAAGGTGAGCCAGTGTCCTGACCATCTATCTCAGTTACCACCCAGGCCCAGACTCAGGACTCTGAGAGGGCCGACCCCCAAATCTATATCCTCTGTGAATGGTTGGGATGTGTCAAAGTGCCAGTCCTGCTGAGCCAAAGCTGCAGGGTCTTCACGGCATAGAGCAACAACAGGGTAGTGAGAAGGAGTCTCAGTAAGGCTACAATATTGATGGTGTCACAGAAGCCAGAAATCTAGGACCAAACCAATGACCCATTGCAATGAACATTTGCAAGTGAAGACGTAAGGACAGAAGGATATACTGTGGGTCACCCTGTGACACACTACAGCTTCCACGATGAGATGTTTTCTATGCTTTTCATTGTTGGTGGCGGTGGAGGTGGTGATTTGTTTGTGTGTCTTTTATTTGGGGCACGGAGGAGGTGGCAAAGGCAAAGGAAGGATATGAGGGGATGGGGAGATGAACAGGACTGGGGTGCATGATGTGAAACTCACAAAGAATCAATGATTTAAAAAAAAAGCTATAAGTCTCTTGTGGGCAGCTCATGAATATATCATCCTTCTCATCGTTCTTCTAAGTCAACCTTTCTACTTGCCCAGATAGTCCCATATTCCTCAACCCCTGACTCTGTCTCTCTCTCTCTCTCTCTCTCTCTCTCTCTCTCTCTCTCTCTCTCTCTCTCTCTTAGTGGTTTAGAAGAAACTATCAGCAATGTTATGTTATGCTCTAAGGTGAATATATCAGAAGCTTTTATAGATCACTGGTATGAGATTATGAAAGGAAAAGAATCTCCAAGTATTCAACTGCTGTAATGTTCAGTAGGTTTTAGATGAGCTTTCAGAATTCATATTGAGATACAACCAAACCTAACTCTCCTATTTCTATGCCAAACGACATTACACATTGATATTTGCCAGCCACACCTATGTCAAGTCTGTGTTCTATTTGTGTCCTTAGTCGTCTTTCACGGAAGTTTAGTAAATTTTTGTAGATTCATGAGTCTGGATTTGGACTTCCTGATTACTTTTTCTCATGCCTTCAGTCTGGATTGGCACAGCTGCTGTAAATAGTTCCAGAACATGTGATGAGTGGCTGTTGTCTTTGTGCCCCTATTTCTCTCTAATGGCAAGCCCTACAAAGATTCTGATGTCAACATGGCTACCAGCCTAGCCTCTCATGCCTACTTGATGTATTTAAGGTGCACTTTTAAAAGGAAAATCCATAAAAGTTTAAGAAATGCATCTCAACCACAATTGCCTCTTCTTGTTTATTTAGATTGGCATGTTGAATAACGTCAAATTCCAAACAAATCTTAATTATGAAATGTCAGTAAATTGGCATGACCTACCCTTGAAGCTTTTTAATCTATTTTTTATTATAATGCAATCCCAAAACACTAGCTAATAAATATTTTATTAGTTCCCTCTTAGAGATTATTTTTTAAATAGTTTATAATTTTATTTTTTAAAATCATAATCATATCATTTTATCCTTCCTCCTTTTCCTCTAAACATTCCTATGTACTTTCCTTCTCCATTACCATCTCCCAAATTCATGACTTTTTTTAATTTGTTGTTGTTGTTTGTTTGTTTGTTTGTTTGTTTTTTCAAGACAGGGTTTCTCTGTGTAGCCCTGGCTGTCCTGGAACTCACTCTGTAGACCAGGCTGGCCTCGAACTCAGAAATCCTCCTGCCTCTGCCTCCCAAGTGCTGGGATTAAAGGCATGAACCACCACTGCCTGGCTTAATTTTTAAAAAAATGGACTCAAGCTCTGTGCTTTGTAGACTATTCTTAGGTGGATACTATTGTCTTCATTTTATGTGTAAGGGGACTGAGGCCCAACATGACGGTCTGGAGCACAGTGCTAATATGTGATGATGCAAGGGTCCCCCAAAGGCTAGAGCACAGTGCTAATATTTGATGATGCAAGGGTCCCCCAAAGGTTGGAGTCAGCTGCTGTGTAGGCTGCACCTATTCCAAACCCCTCCCCTTTTCATCGTCTCAGATCTTCCACACATCTCCAAAATAGCACAGGTAGATCTAGAATCTACCTTCAGAAAACTATTCTACTGGCCAGGCGGTGGTGGCACACGCCTTTAAGCCCAGCACTTGGGAGGCAGAGGCCAGCCTGGTCTACAGAGTGAGTTCCAGGACAGGCAGGGCTATACAGAGAAACCCTGTCTCGAAAAACCAAAAAGAAAAAAAAAAAAAAAAAGAAAAAAGAAAACCATTCTATTGAAACTATCTCAAACCGCCCTTCCACATTTTTGAATGATTTCAATCAAGTCTCCATGTTAGCTAAGTAGCATCCTTAGATGGACGACCACACCTCTAGACATTGCTGATTCACATTCATTTTGGTTTTACTAGTGCAGCCTGTGTTTTCCTGATACACTGTTAACAAGATCCTCATTGCTTCTTAATTGTTCAGTCTTCTCTGTTAGGCTTTTCTTATGAAGACAGATGGTCAGCGTGGTCATGAAACTGGAATAACAATAGGAAATGAGAATGCAGTAGCATGGCATTTTCCACCTCAACATCCATAAATTACAGAACAAAGTGTTCCTTTTCTTAATCATTGCCAGCATTTATTGCTTCTGGGAGTCAAATTCTCCTGAAATCCTGAAGAATGACTGAAGCCAAAAACAAATGAAGAGGGTGTTAGTCCATTTTCTTAACCAAGAAACGTGTTCTAAAAATAAGTCATGTGTCAATTTGTGACTTCCTCTAGGCAGGTCCTTCTTTCCTTTGGCAATGGTTAAGAGACACGGATAGAGAAGGCTCATCCGATGTACAGAGGAAAGAAACAGCTGTATATTGAAAAAATGCTAAGTGATTCCATATATCCATAAATATCCTTGGACTTTATTCTAAGATACAGTTAGGTGCCCCTCCCCCTTGGCATTATTTTTATCCTTTTGAATCTTACGTTTAAACTTTGTTTAGAAAACTGAGACTAGTGTGTGGACTAAAGTTAATTTTTGCCTTTATATGGAACGCTCCTAACAACTGTATTTGTTTTGGGAGGTTTTGTTTGTTTGTTTGTTTGTTTTGTTTTGTTTTGTTTTGTTGTTGTTTTTCGAGACAGGGTTTCTCTGTGTAGCCCTGGCTGTCCTGGAACTCACTCTGTAGACCAGGCTGGCCTCAAACTCAGAAATCCTCCTGCCTCTGCCTCCCAAGTGCTGGGATTAAAGGCGTGCGCCACCACTGCCCGGATAACAATTGTATTTTTGTAATGAATTTTTATGTTAGCGTACATTGTAATGGAATGATACTGTGGAATCTTCATACATATCGTTCAACCCTCTGCCTTACTGTCCTCCCCATGCCCCTTCCCATCTCCAGCTGCCTCTCTTTCTTTTCCCAAGTGGTACTTCCTTCAGTTTATCTGTTATGTCTACTCTAGTGCCCCATGTCCAACCTCCCTTAAGAGCTTCCACTCCCCTTCATGACCCTCCTTTTAGCTTTATGACTACAGATACACACACACACACACACACACACACACACACACACACACACACGTATCATTTCAAATCTGTATATGAAAGGAATCTTGGTACTTGTCTGAGCCTGGCTTATTCTGCTAAACAGAAGGATCAAATGGCATCCATTTTCTTGCAAATGTGAGGCTTCAGCTGTAAAAACATGAAATTCATGTTCTTTGTCCATTCATCTCTTGAACACCTAGACTGGTTCTGTTCCTTGTCTATAATGACCATTGCAGCTATGAAATGATGCATGGTACAGTGACCTAGAGTTCCTGTAGTACAGGAGGGTGTAGTAGCACTAATTTCAGTGTTTTGGGGGGCTTGCATTTCTTTCCCTCATACCCTCTCCTGCACCTTTTGCCATATCTGATGAGAGCAAGGTGATGGACTCCCACATGTGTACTAATTTGCATTTCTCTGATAGCTAAGCCCATTGAACACTTTTCCAAGTATTTATTGATCATTTGTATTTCATCTTTGAGAAATGTTGATTCAGTTCATGAACACATTTATTGATTGGAAGGTTCTTTCTGTGAGTATTTAATTTTATAGTTCTTTGGGTAGCCTCAGTATGAATTTCTTGTCTGATGCGTAGTTAGAAAAAGGGATTCTTTCATTCCACAGGCTCACTCTGGACTCCTGTCATTGTTCCTTTTACTGTGCAGAAGCATCTTAATTCCATTGAACCACACTTGTCAGTTCTTAGGAGATCCTGCACTGTTGAGAGTCCAGTTTGAAAAAGTCCTGCCTACACCTGTAGCATGAACTATTTACTCCTATTTTTTCTCAGTTACAAAGCCTCCAGTAGAACATTAAGGCGTTAGGTATATTTTTAATTTATGTGTGCAGAAGGAGAGATGTAGATGTGGTTTTACCTTTCTTCATGTCGTCACCCAGGTTTGACCTACTTGTTAAGGATTTGTCTTTCCTACAGTTTGCATTTTCTATAAGTTCCCTCCCCCCACAAAAAAATAGTTATCTATAACTGTATGATTTCTTTGTGGGTTCTCTATCTTACTGGTCTCCATGACTGTAGATGGGCCAGTGGCTGTTGAATAGAATTTTAGAAACATGCAGCATTCCTTTCTCCTAAGGATGCTCTCGCTTTTTAGAGCCTTCTTCTGGTTATGCTTCCAAAGCATTTTGGAATTGCCATTCTAATTCTGTGGACACTGTCACTAGGACCTTTATTAAATTGCATCTTTACATTGCTTTTGCTTAGATGGCTACTTTCATATTATTCTGCTAATCCATGAGCATAGGTAGTTTTTCCAGTTCTTCTCCTATCTTCAACTTCATTCTTCAAGGTCAAATTGTTCATTGTAATGGTCTTTCAACCCCATGGGTAGGCTTATTCCTGTATTTATTTATTTTGTGGTTATTGTGAGGATTTTTTTCCCCAGATACCTTTCTCAGATTCATTATAGGTGTTACATAGGTAAAACGCTACTAATTATAAGTGTTTATATTTACAGCTTCTTGATAGTGCCAAAGAATTGTCTATTTCTTTTAGATTTTCAGTTTTTGAGAGCATAAATTTGTGAAGTAGTCTCTAACAACTATTTCCTTGGAATTTTATTAATTAACCATCCTTATCTCTAATTTTATTCATTCGGGTCTTCCTTTCTTTGGGTTGGCTTGTTTGGGGTGAGGGGAATGCTGTAGTGACATTTTTGAGAACTCTGGAATTTGGGATTCTCTAAAAAAACAGAGACATGTTAAAAGAATGTGCTTTCTTTTTAATCCCAGGTGTGGCGCTGTGGAGCTGCTTCAGACTATCCACTGCGGCTGACCATGATTGCCTCATGCTCCGGAAGAAGCATGGTTTTTTGCCAACTGCATTCCTAGTCTCCCCCCCCTCTCTCTCTCTCTCTCTCTCTCTCTCTCTCTCTCTCTCTCTCTCTCACCACTTGCCTTCATTTCTTGGTGTCTGATGTCTTGAGAACCATTAGTTTTTATATTTCCCTCATTTTTAGGCATCTAGATGGGGAATGTATATCATGTCTGTCAGTATTAAAAATTTGAATATTTGCATACCACATCTCATAATTTATACATGAAAAAATGAACACACAATGTGATTGTATCAGGTAGAACCTTTGGGCAAAGACTAGGTCATTCAGAAGGTATGTGTATAAGACAAACAACACTGAACTCTCATCCACCCCTCCCACCAATGAGACATGGGCATGAACTAGTTAGTAAGCAGCCCTTAGCAGACTCTACACGTGACAGCACCCTGCTTAGCTAGTGCCTTAATCTTATACCTCCATCCCCTATGACTATGAGAATCAAACATAGCTGATTTATCAGTCACTTAATCTACGATATATATAGTAATTGAAACTCAAAGAACTAAGGTATCTATGTTGGCTGGAAGGAAACATTTCTTATTCTAAAAACTACCAATCTGTTGGTGCAGTAATAAATTACAAAATTTTAAAAACATAAAATGTCAGAAATATATTCCCCTAGAGTTTTAGAAGCTAGTAGTCCAAAATCAGCACAACTGAACCAAAGTTACACTGTCAGCACATATGTACCCCTGCAGGATAATCTGTCAGCACATATGTACCCCTGCAGGATAATCTGTCAGCACGTATGTACCCCTGCAGGATAATCTGGAAGAGAAGCCATTGTTTGCCTGTTCCAGCCTATGACGTCACCCGGCAATCCTTGCGTTATGGCTCTGTAACGCTTCAGAATCAGCATCCTCAGTCTCTCTCTGCCTCTTATTGTATTGCCTCTGATTCTTGCTCTGGCTTCCCCTCCACTCCCCAGGCTTTGTGATCTCCCTCAAAAGAATTCAGAGAAGACGCATATTTAGAAGATAGAATTTATGAGAGAGTAAAATGGAGCACCATTGATGGATGAGAGTAGGTGATACCCAAAGAGGCTAATGGTTCACCTACATTTCAAACAGACTATAAATTGCTAAAATGCCAAGACTAGATAGTGTTCACCTGTCCGGGTGATTGGTGGGACCACTGGAGAATACTGTTACAGGAAAGGCAATGGTATATACTCTTCTAGCCTCCTGCTAGATAGTAATCTTACAACATTTTGAGCTGCAGGGAACAGGTATCAATTAATGACTTTCTGAGCAGTTCAGGATGTCATGTCTCCTCCTTTGACCAACTGATCCTCAGACCATACTCTTCTGACCAGAAATTAGAGTGTTTCATTCATTGGTTTTACAAGCTCTTGAATATGAGAAAGGCCCAGCCCTAATGTCCTTCAACCCTACATCAACTCCAGTATTCAATGCCAACACCTTTACATCTTTCTCTAGCATGACTCTCTCTGTCTTCCTCCCTCCTTCTCTTGACTCTTTTACAGAGTTTACTTGTGTAGCATTAGAACAAACTAGATAATCTAGGATAATCTCTATCTATCTATCTATCTATCTATCTATCTATCTATCTCTATCTCTATCTCAAACACTTGTATTTTGCAAAGACACGTTTCCCCATATCCCATAATATTTACAGTCCCAAGGTTTAAGGCCTGAAAATTCAAGGATGGGGGGAAAATATTCAGCCAATCATATTTTTCCTATAAAAGTTTAGATAAATTAAGAATATTTTGGAGGGGTTAAATAATGGATGATTACTAGAGTCAAATGACAGCTAGTGACACATTCATCGAGCACATCAACACTGTGTATCCCCACATTGCCCACATATGTCACAAGATTAAAAGAGATTAGTTTCCTTAAGTATACGGATGTATCTTATCTTCTGTGAGCTATCTGAATTATATTCCCACTGTAAAGCCACACAGGCCCAGTCAAAGAACGTGTCATTCCTGAGTAATATAGCAATATAGTCGAGTAGTAAGCTTATAAAGTTTAGGGCTCTGGGACCCAGTTCAGATAGCTATCAATGAATGATATTTGGGGCAATTCCAGATGTCACATCTGCTCATGGAAATAGAGATACAACTAGAATGCCATTTCTCTGAAGATGTGGGGGAAGACAACAGAATTTAAAGCAAAAAATAAATGCCAACTACAAAAATTCTTCAATCAGTGTTCTTTCCATCAAATTCTGCTCTAGTCTTTAACCTCTTCATGACTTCACCTTCTGTATTCTTTGACACACATCTGCAAAACCTGCCTTCTGAAGACACTGAAAAAATATCCCCCTCACTGCCTCAAAAAACTGTACAGATGAAAACACTTCAAAACAACCCCCTCACCTCTTTACCGACTCCTCATAGACAACAACATCTCAAAACAATGAATTGCTATTTCAGTTCCTTTAGAAGACTAACTATATATTTTTATCATAATTACCAATAAATATTTTTGTAAAATGCCTGTTTTCTCTTCAGGCTTTAAACAAAAAATTTTTCAAAACTGTGTTTTCTTGACATCTCATTTCATAATCCATATTAAAGCATTCCCCAAGTTAGTCTGGCATATTTGTAGAAATAACCGACTCTTGGAATCGTTCCTCAGATTCAATTCTACATCTAGTTTAGGAGGGGATAGAAAGATGAACAGGTTAAATGAATGGTTTAGTAGCCAGAAATCTAGAAACAAAATTGTGTGTTTCATTTCCCTTGGCTCTCTGACACATACTTTTTTCTAATAATTAAATTAGTTGTAATACCAATATTGTACCAGACACCAGGGAGGATATAGAAAGGATCTGGAACATTGACCAGAGAGAAGAGGCGATGCAGGTTCACAATGCTGGCAAACTAAGATCACGGCTGATTAATAACTGCACCAAGGAGCCTCTTCTCCCTGTCTCAGGACCAACTGCTTTCCACAGAGCTCACAGGTTCTTAGGAGTCAGGCAAAGCCAAAAGGCCAGCACAGGATTTTTCTTCCTAACACTCTAACAAAGTAGTTTCCAACCTACCTAATGTTGTGACCTTCTAATACAGTTCCCCATGTTGTGGTGATCCACAATCATAAAATTATTTCCTTGCTACTTCATCACTGTAATTTTGCTACTAATATGCATTCTAATGCAGATGTCTGACATGCAGGATATCTGCTATGTGACCCCCCCAAAGGGGTTCTGACCCAAAGGTTGAGAACCACTGCTCGAAAACATCTGTGATAACAGACTAGGTCATTTGTTGGCTTTAAAACCTGCACGTGGGTTATAGGTAGTCCCTTGTTCTTATAAAGGGACTAAAGAAGAGATTCAGTGGGGAGAGAAAGTACAAGACCAGAGGGAGGGAAAAGAAATGCTGATAATAACTTTCCAAATGAAAACAGATGTATGTGTGCATGTTTATAATGTATCCATACAGGTCAGCTCTGCACTAAAACTACCAACACACCAGCTCCTATCTCCTATTCTGTCTTGGGGCCTCAAAGCATCAAGAGCGATCGATGATGGAAGGGAATGTATCCACCTATTTCCCCAAGTAATAGTAGGATAGAAATAAAGAGGAGACAGAACTATTTCTGAAGTTATTAGAGTCAGGGCCTAAAGCCCTGGCAGCCTCCTGTCAAGTCACAATTGACCACCCATTCTCAGCAGAACAGTGAATCAGGGGTGAAAGCCTGAGCAGCAATCAGTAGCCACAGTGGAAAGAGGAACAAAGAGATCTAATATCAACACTCTCTCACCCCAGGTCCTAAACTCCCAGGAGACAAACTCGCTCAGACAAGCACCAAGCTCCCAGCCTTCCTCCCTCCCCATATGAGATAGCCTATAGGCAGTGCAATCCTTTAGGGGTGTGTTTTCTCAATACTTTGAAAGCCTAAGGGGGAGCTATAAGGGTCACTTAAGAATGCCCTCATTCCTGCCAGAGATGTTATAAAACGAAGTCTTACCCTGAGTTGGTGACACAGTACATTAAGGGGTAACCGTGTCCACTTATCTACTGCTTTCTAATTTTTTTTATTTATTTTATTATTTTATGTGTAGGAGTATTTTGCTGTCATGTATACCTATGGTGCCAGAGGAGGTCAGAAGAAAGTATTCGATCCTCTGAGATTGGAATTGAAGATAGTTGCAAGCTGTCCTATGGAAGCTGTGAATTGAACCGGGTCCTCTACAAGAGTTCCTAACCACTCAACAAACTCTCCAATCCACTTCGATGCTTTTTGGCTTGGCTTTCTCAGAGGACCATGGCCTTTCCCCTCCCCCCCTTTACAATTGGGAAGGGGAAAGTACACAGAAGAGCTGTAGTAAGAACGCAGTATAAGATTCCGGGTTTGCTCCATTCTGTCTTAGCAATAGACAGCATATAAGGTTAAAAAAAATAATAAAAGAACGAATACAATTATAAAATTAAAGGCTCAGAGTCGTCGGCTATTCTAGCAGCAGCTGCGTTTTCCTTAGCTTCCTTTAAAGTATGCTAAGCCTGTGGTCTAACAAGGAAGACCTTTTCAAATTGTGCTCCCGTATCCTGCAGTCTCGGGTCTCCACATTTGGTACAAGCCTGAAGACAGAGAGAATGAGGTCAGCACGGTGGGGGAAGGGGAGGGGGCTGCGAATTTCTGACAGTCTCACAAAGGAAATGCCTTTGGCTTCCCACTCAAGCGTGGCAGCCGGTGCCCTCTTAACGGGGATGTGGTACTCTTCCGGGCTGCTGGCTTTCACGTGCAGGCTATTGTGAAGAGGCTATTTTTATTCCTACAGAGAAAAGCTGATGCCTCGTGACTAAGGCTGCATTAGGGAGCAGAAGGGCCGCCTGCAAGGCCCTGCAATTTGCTTGCCTGCGGTGAAGGACATTGGCGAACAGAAAAGGTATTTTCCCTTCTGCAGTACAGAGACCATCTGTTATCCTGCCACGGTGCAGTGCAGGGGAAACCCTTGCAAACAAGAACCTCCCTGCCAGAGTTCCCTGGAAACACTCCCCAGACAATCCCGCCCACGCACGAGCAACATACTGCTTCCCAGCCTGCCTTTTTTGTATTTTTCCCTTTTATTGTTCTACAGAGAGAGGGAGAGAACATTGCCTGTAATTTTTAAACTAGTAGCAGGGTCTGCCTTCAAAGCTGTCAGAATTTTATTATTGTCGTTACTACTATCCTGACTATTTTAGTGGTGGAATAGCACTAACCAAGAACACACACACACACACACACACACACACACACACACACACACACTGGTATCTTGTTCATGGGCAGGAGAATGAGGAGCTACAGCAAACTGCTTTCAAGAAGGTGTCCAAGGATTCCTTCAGAACACCACCTGAAAGGAAAGTGCTCCCGGGGCAATGCCCACCTGCTCCATTCTTCAGATGATCTTGTTTCTTTCACGAAAGCAGAGACAGATCTGAAAGGATCAGCCTTCCTTAAACTCTAGCCTAGAGGAGGATGGAGGGTAGCTCAACTTGTTGGATTATGGAAAAAGGTCCAGGGGGAGAAAAACAGACCTGGTTCTCTAGCCAGAACACCTAAGACCATCCCATGGAACAGAAGTCTGAGCCTCTGGTCTTGTCTTTGAATACTTCCGCTCGCCCACAGACCATTGCTTTTTCTATTCCTAAGCTTTGATGCGTAGAATCCATCCTCTTCTCTGGGTTTCTTTCTCTTCCTGAGTTAGTTCTTACCTACCCTGATCCGGTTCGCACTTTTGAAATATCAGAGAGCTTTCTGGAAGCTAATTAAGCGGGACACCAGTGGATATGAGCCTAAGAGACAGCTGGCAGTTCTTCCCCTGAACCTAAGCAGACTCCAGCTTATGTCCGAGTCACAGTGTTGAATAACATGGTCGTCTTTGCCTTGCTGTAAACACTATTAATGACCCAAACAGGTGAACGCCCTGTGTGTTTGCGTTGCAAGAGGGGAAATAAAATGGGCCAGCAGCGCCACCGTTCGCAAGTTTGGAGAACTGCAGGAAAAATAATGAAACCTTTGCTGATTTCAACCTGAATGGCAAACAAAAATGGAATTACACTTTATACCTGTCACACAAGACAGGAAGCAGAGCCTTCCTTGTTGTGCATTGAGTCTAATCTGTGCAAATAATCCATGTAGATATTGTGTGTGGCTACAAAGTTCAGGACCCATCCGTTAGCACATCAGCAGGACACATCAACAGTAGACCACATATACAGTGGTAAACTAAAAGCTTCCTTCACTCCTTGGTGTTGCAGCTATCCTAGTCTGGGCTTCCATGTTCTGTAATATCCACACAATAATGAAATCACCCAATGATGTATTCCTTAAAGCAAACTCTGCCATCAAGTGATATGTAAATCTAGAAATACGATTATGTATGGATGTAACTTTTCTTTTAATTTACACTTATTCACTTTACATCCTGTTCACTGCTCCTCCCCCTCCCAGTCACCTCCTCCCACATTCCCTTCCCCAGAACCCCCCTCCCTTTCTCCTCTAAGCTGGTAGATCTCTGGGTATTCCCCCCACCCTAGCACATCAAGTCTGAGAGACTAAGCACATCCTCTCCCACTGAGGCCAGACAAGGGAGCCCAGCTTAAAGAACATAATCCATATACAAGCAACAGCTTTGGGGATAGACTCCCACTCCAGTTGTTCAGGACCCACATGAAGACCAAGCTACACATCTACTGCATAGGTGTGGAGAGGCCTAGGTCCAGCATTCCAAAGCAATTTTAATAGATCTTGAAATAGCAATTCTCAACCTCATAGGGAAAAACAAAAACAAACAAAAAACCCAGGATAGTCAAAACAATCCTGAACAATAAAAGAACTTCTATGGAAATCAGCATCCCTGTCCTCAAGTCGTACTATAGAGCAATAGTGATTAAAAACTACATGGTATTGATATAAAAACACACACGTTGATCAATGGACTCAAATCAAAGACCCAGAAATAAAACGAACACACTTGATTTTTTATAAAGGAGCCACAACCATACAAGGGAAAAAAGAAAGTATCTTCCACACGTAGTGCTGGACTAACTGGATGTCTACATGTAGAAGGATGCAAATAGAGCTGTATTTATCACTTTGCACAAAACTCAAGTCCAAGTGGATCAAAGGCCTCAACATAAAACGGGATACAATAAATCTCACAGAAGTAGACGTAACTTGTAGTGCCACTGAAAGACAGTTCTTAATGAAAGAAAGCCAATTCCTCCCTGTATTCATTTACAGAAATCCCATTTCATTTCCACTAGTACAGCATGATAGATTCTGGTATGAATAACCAGACCAATTTCCAGCCCTTAGTTGTCTCTATTGTGCGACATACTAACTTTCCTAAACTAAAGCCCTGCTTGATTCGAGATTCTGTCACACACACAAACTGAAAACATCCTACCCTGTGACAGACACATGAAATCAAGTCAAGGGTATCTCCTCGAGTGTGTGGAGAAGCCTAATTGATCACATGTTTCCTAGGAAATGAATCCATCAACAAAAGAGCAAGTTATATGTGGGGGATAAATGTCCCTTCCGAAATACATTATGAGTTGGAGCTAACGCCAGTAAAACATTTGCAGGACCTAAAAAAAATATATTCCCTTCCACAAAGAAATACCTAACTTGATAAAAATCAAGAGAATGTCACGTATTCTCCCACGTTGCTTACTCTGGCATGAAAAGAGATAGTATTCTCCAAATTTTGATGAGCCTCATTCAAATTCTCATCATTCAAATTACCCATATGTTCTAAGTAAGGTATTACACAATCGTAGGTTTGAGCACAGGAAGACATTTGCAAGTCACCTAGTCCAACCCACTCACTTTAAAAGTAGAGAACAGACACCCAGGGAAAGGAAGAGACCTGACACAAAGCATCAGCAAAGTTAGCATGCAGTCAGGAACTGTAACCCCGGGAGGCTGGACACCACGCAGAGCTCTGCAAATGGCTCTATGGTTTTGTTTCAGGGTGTTCCCTGATAACTGATACCTGCTCTGCCTCTTCAGTTACACTGTTCATGGATAACTATTACATAATGTCTTGTTATTGAGTGTTCTGTGCTGTTTAGTGTTGATGAACTTTCTGTTACTGTAACCAACACTGGAGGCAATTAGTTTACAGAGGGAAATTGTTTGTTGTAAAGGTTTCAGCCCATGGTCCACTGGGCTCATTGCTCTGGGACTCTAGCAGAGGTGATGGATAACAATGACAGACAATGTACGGAGGAGAAAACTGCTCAGCTCATGGCCAAGAAGCAATGAGGAAGAGAAGAGAGATGGAGTTCCTGCATTCTCCTTTACAGGCATACCCTTGATGACCTAAAAGCTTCCCACAAGTCCCTCTGTCCTAGTTTCCAACACTCCTGAAAAGCACTATCTATTCAGTGCAGGAGTCTTTGAGATGGACTTACCAAATGAAAGCATCTGGCACCTGATAGGATATTAAGGTCAAAAAGAAGGAAAAATAAAAGCACAAATTGTTCTTTGAAAACATTATTTACTGCAATCAAGTAGGCTTCATCCCAAAGATACAGGGATGGGTCAATATACAAAACTCCATCAATGTAATCCGCTATATAAACAAACTCAAAGAAAGAATCACATGATCATCTCAATAGACCCTGAAAAGGCCTTTGACAATAATCCACCGCCCATTCATGTAAAAAGTCTTGAAGAAATCAGGAATTCAAAGCACATACCTAAACATAGTTAAAGCAATATACAGCAAACCAATAGCTAACATCAAACTAAATGGAGATAAATTTAAAGCAATCTCACTAAAATCAGGGACAAGACAAGGCTGCCCACTCTCTCCCTATCTATTCAATATGGTTCTTGACATTCTAGCTAGAGCAATAAGACAACAAGAAGATATCAAGGGGATACAAATTGGAAAGGAAAAAGTCAAGGTATTAATTTTTGAGGATAATATGAAAGTATACATAATCAACCCCCAAAATTCTACCAGAGAACTCCTATAGCTAATGACGTTAGCAAAGTGGCTGGGTATAAAATTAACTGAAAGAAATCAATAGCCTTCCTTTATACAAATGATAATTGGGCTGAGAAGGAAATTAGGAAGCAACACGCTTCTTATCATCCCTGACCTCAAGCTGTACAACAGAGCAATAGTGATTTAAAATGCATAGTACTGGTACAGAGACAGGCAGATTGATCAGCGGAATAGAATTGAGGACCCAGATATAAACTCACATATATGGACATGTGATTTTAGACAAAGAAGCCAAAACCATACAGTAGGGAAAAGAAAGTAAGTTCAATAAATGGTGCTGGTCTAACTGGTGGTCTGCATGTAGAAGAATGCAAATTGATTCATATTTATCACCCTGCACAAAGCTCAAGTCCAAGTGGATCAAGGACCTCAGCATAAAGCCACATACACTACATCTAATAGAAAAGAAAGTGGGAAATAGCCCCAAACACATTGGCACAGGGAATTTTTCCTGAACAGAGCACCAATGGCTCAGGCTCTAAGATCAACTACTGATAATACATTTTGATAATACTTTCTTAGCTCCTATACTTCTATTACTTATCAATAAATAAATCTATAATGCTATAGTAGCTCTGGAATTTTTTCTAAGCATACTATGACCCGCAGATAATAACCACAAAGATAACAAATCCCTTCTTTCACATGAAGCAACCTCTGGACAAGAAAGGTAGGAAGTATAGAAAATGTTTTTTACTGGGGACAATCCAGTGCCACTGGACTCAATTGTTCTATCTGATAACTCACCTCCTAGTCCTATACAAAGTGCTTAAATCAGTTGCCATATAACCTGCCTTCTAAAGAGAGACTTACAAGCATGCAGTAGGCCAGTGACGATAAGCCTCCTGTTAGGATTTCCCACTTCACAAAGTTGGAAGGGAACCTCGATGATCCACAGCTGTTTACCTATTATCATCAGATATGTGGGGCTCTAAGCACATGATCCCCGGGATGTGGAAGTCAGGTGACATGTTCTAGTAGCTCAAAACTTCAGCTGTGAAGAGAGAAGTCTGCCCATAGACCCTCCACACCTTCCAGCTTGAAAAAAAAAATGCAGATGCGATTTGAACAGCATGTGCTATGTCTCTCTCTGCTCTGAGGACTTTAATGGTCTCGTCTCAGAAGACTGCCCAGTAAAGTCCCTGGGCAGGTAAGACTCAAAGTCTAAGGCACTGACATTCATCTACATCAAAACTTCCTATAGAAAGCATGTTACTTTCCTATAACGACTTGGAGCTCACTACAATTTCCACTGGAATCACCCTAAGATAGTATCTACTACAGTTGGTGAACAGTTCAAAGTTTGGTGCCTAGCCCTAAAGCTAATGGCAATTAGTTTTCTCATCCCTCTCTCAAATCCAGTTACTCAGAGAGTCCTTTTGCAAAGTCTTTCTACATTTCAACCACTATAAACCAGCCCAACCTGTATCTCCTTCTGGGAAATGGGTGCTGTACTGAAATTTTTTGCTGCATGATAATAGGTCCGACTTCAGAATTGCTCCACTCCAAATTCTCAAATGCTCCTCTATTTCCAGCAAAATCTCACACTTATATCTGGGAGACCTTGTTAACTGCTGTGCAAACCCTAGTGGGACTTTGATCTCTGCCACCATGGCCACCAGGATATATATCCTGAATTATGCAAAACAAATGGTACAAAATAATTTCACCACTTCCCACCAGGTACTATAGTGTGCAGAGCTAGTTGGTGATGCCTGGCTCTGAATTTTTCTGTTTTTACAGCCTCTCATCAAAGGTAGAGATATATATCCATAGGGCTAGGAAAGAAACACAGTGGCAGACTCTTAAGCACCATCCAAATTTCTTCTCCTCTTAAGAACATTTTTCCCAGAAGTCACCTCTACTTTGCATTCAAAGATCCCTGGCAAGCTGTGTATCAGGGCTTCCATGTCTGAGCAATGCCATTCCTTTGTCAAAAGCAGGTATGCCAGCTACCACAAGTTTTTTTATCAGAATCAATGGCAAGATAAACAAAATTTCAGTCCAACCACTTCTCTAACCACAAAGGAAAATCTAATACACAAGTTTTAGAAGTTTTAATCCCATATGCCAATATAAAAATGTCAACCTTTGTCAGTTTACAGAGAGGGAAAAAATGATTATGAGCAAGGAAAAAGGCTCATAAGCAAAGAATTACGCTGAAGCAGCCAAGTGAGGGTGTGCCTAACAGATGGGGACCAGTTTCAAAAAAACTCTCCTGAATATGCAATAGGATTTAATGTTGACGAGAAACCAGATAACTACTTATGTCTGAAAGATGTAAGTAAATGTCAAATAATATTAATTAAATTTTAAAAAACAGCTATTGAGGAAAAGAATGTATGCTCTGTGAAATCGCGCACTATAGAGAGAACAATGAATATCGGCAGGAAGGATGTATCTGAGATGCCAGTTAAACTGTAAATGTCATTCAAAAGGTATTATTATGTAAATGTACAGTTAGGCAGCAATACCTTGAGAATTAATCATTTCTTTCTAAACTCAGATTTGGGTTTAGTGAAGTAAAAAAATACTAAAATAGTGTGTGTGTATGTGTGTGTGTGTATGTGTGTGTGTGTGTGTGTGTGTGTGTGTGTGTGTGTGTGTCTAAATGGTCTAGGGCTTGTTATTAGTTATCTGAACCTCAGCCCTGCCTCAGCCCTTAGACTGCAAAAGGTAGGACACACAGGGTTACTTTCTCATACTGGTTAGGCTAGCCTAGCCTCTTGGACTGATCCCTCTCCCTCTCCCTCTCCCTCTCCCTCTCCCTCTCCCTCTCCCTCTCCCTCTCAATATCCCTCTCAATCTCCTTCCCCTTCCCCTTGTTTCCCCTTCCTCTCCCACCTCCGTGTGTGTGTGTGTGTGTGTGTGTGTGTGTGTGTGTGTGTGTCCATATTTTAAAAACTATAAAAGGGGAAAAGAAACGACATGCCTGTCAAAACCTGCTAGAGCTGGTTGCCATTAAACTATTTTTGCAAATTTCTCTTTCCTTTTACTAATTTCCTTTTTGTTAGTCCTTAATTCCAACCATAGATTCTTAAAGCATCATGCCAGTAAGGCCCAAGGCTATCTCTGTGTCTTCACAAATGCACGCAATTCTTGCTGAGCTGTCCTGGATGTTCCTGACAGTCATGATTCATAATCATCATTATCTTCTGAGAATACAGAACTCTCACTGAAAATCATACTAAAGGGCAGCAGCAGAATAGTTTGAATATAATTGTCTTTCCAATTCAAATTACAAGTTCATGTTAAAAATCATAATATTGAAAATGATGTCAAAATAGTACTAGACTCTAGACAGAATTTGTATCTTAGCTCTGAAAAATATGAATTAAAATCAGCACTAGAAATACCTATGATCGATGAACTGGGTAGGTGAAAAGTGTTCCAAATGTAGTCCCTATGAAAACGGAAGCAGCAGCCTGCAATATTGCATCACTTTTGGAAACTATTTTCTCCATGTACAATATAAGATTCAGGTATCAAAATTTAGTAAAATTTAAGGAAACTTGAAGATTTCATGATTAACCCTTAATTTGTTTGTGTTTGCATTTATATTTAACTTCACTTAATTTTAACAGGTAATATAGCTACATGATTCTAGAGTATTTAAAAAAAAATGCCTAATGAAGAAAAAGGTAAAAGAAATTATCCCTCTTCTCATGTCTCTTCAGTCACCTATCTTGAACCTTAGATACATGCAAAGCCTCAGAATAACCAGTTTCTACGGTGTCAAAGGAATGACAGGTGACGACTGCCTTACCAGAAAACACCATACCACAGAACATGGAGTGTCTTAGAGAGTAGAAAACGAAGTAAAAATGTACTGAGGATTTAAAGTATGGCTTAAGACTGATTTATCAATGTAGAAGCTTCATTAAAAACAAAGAAAGATCATAATCTAACAGCCCAAGATTGGTGGAATCATCAAAATACGGATTTTGAGACCAAGCGATTCAAAGAATATTCAGCATAAACTCATTATTCCTTCCAATGAAATTAGTGAGTCTCTTGGGAATTTCCTATAATAAACCATCAAACCATATGGTTGGGCAAGATGATCCCAGAGAAGAAAAATGAAGGGCCAAAGTACCGTCAAAACAAAGTCAACATCATTTGGATACTTGCTTGTACTTTCAAATCTTTCTATCTATATTATTTATTTGTTCTTGTTGTTGTTGTTGCTGCTGCTGCTGCTGCTGTGTCAAAATACCTAACAAGAAGCAAATAAGGGGAATTAATTTTGGTCCACAGCCCATCATGATGGGGAAGTGATTGAGGCAGCTGGTCACATTGCACAGGCCATAGGGAAACAGATGGAGATGAATCCTGGTGTTGAGCTCCATTTTTACTTTCTTATTCAGTCTAGGACAGAGGTCCATAGAAAGGTGCCAGCCCACAGTTAAGGTGGGTTCTTCTACAGATCTAACTTTATCTTAATAATCCCTCATAAGTAGGCCCAGAGATTTGCCTTCTGAGTGATTCTGGATCCTTACAAGTTGGCAATCCATGTTAACCTTTATAAGATCCAGCCTGACAGAGTCTTGGTAAATGACTGTAGTCCTCAACTAGATTTTGTATCTCTTTTCAGTGTTCTTTCTGTGCATTACCAGAACACACACATACACACACACACACACATACACACACACACAGCGGTTTGTTCTTCTTTTGTTATTACTTAAATAGAATGATGCATTACACACACTGTAAGATTTTTCTTTTTCTTGTGTGACAATCTATCTTGGTCATTTTCTCATATCTCCTGCAGAGCTCTTTCTTTTCTGCAACTATATAATGTTCTGCAATTTAGGCCATATCCAATCCCCATTGACCTCTCAGTCTATGGGGTTTTAATGTTGTCACTGTTGTTTGAAGCCAGTGCTCTACACGCTGATCATATTACTAATGAGTAATGTTTGATTGCCCAAAATCTTTTTGTTTGTTTGTTTGTTTGTTTTTTGTGTTTTGTGTTTTATTTTTTCGAGACAGGGTTTCTCTGTGAGCCCTGGCTGTCCTGGAATTCACTCTGTAGACCAGGCTGGCCTGGAACTCAGAAATCTGCCTGCCTTCCAAGTGCTGGGATTAAAGGCGTGCACCATCACTGCCCAGCACCCAAATTCTTAAAAATAAAAATAGCACAGCAATGAGTACCCTTTTGTGTATATTTGTTTCACAGCCTCAAAGATAAATTCTCAAAAAAATGGTATTACTAGACTTAAAAAGCATTAGTCCTCTCAATATGTTTTGCAATTTGGTCCCCTGTGGCTTTATGCCCATTTTACCAACTCTACCAGCCTTCCCATGCTCCACCTTACAGGATAAACACACTGGAGGCCACAAAACATCTGCCTTGCGTCTTCAACTCTCCTGAAACGTCAAGAACATGTGTGCCCCTAACACTTGCCTTCTAAGTCCCTTAGCAGTCCCCTTTAGCCTGAGTCTTTCTAAACATGACTTGGTAGCTCTCACTCTGGGATTCCAGATGGAAAAAAATTCCTAGAACCTCTAGAGATTAGCAGTTGTGGTAAATGAAGGACATTTCCTTATCTGATTGAGTGGATCCTATCAGAAGAAAGGAGGAAAGAAATGTGCCAGGTAAGGAAGTAACCAAAAAGGAAAAAGATAAATGGAGACAGTGACATAGCAAAGAAGTCACTCTGAGCTTTGCACCAGATAAGCTGCATTGGTATTTTAAAATAAACAACAGCCTCGGTAACAAATGCAACAGCTTTCAACATCACCACACATTTCCAAACCTACTTAGTTTAATGGTCTCCCTCTTGCCATCCAGCCTTGTGCTCTAACAGCCCTCAGATGTTAGTTCATGAAAAGCAAAGGGATCAGATGCATCGTGGAAACTGCAAGGCACCATCTGCACAGATCATCAGTGGGTTTACCTGTCTGTGTGATGTGCAAACATCAGCCTGGCTTCCTGCCCTTGACAGCCTTCAGTCAGCTCTTCAAGTGCCAACTCCCTTTATATCAGACCCTTTAGCTAAAAGACAGGAAGAAAAGCATCCTCTGGTCTGCTGCCAATTCAAATCCTTTTGTTTATCAGTTCTGCGCTAGTTCAAAGACAAGGATATGACTTATGCAATTAAAAAAAAAAACTGTTAAAAAGAACCAGACTTAATGCTAAGCTGTTGAGAAAAAGGAGGCATTTAGTAAGTACTGGGCTGTTTGATAGTATACTTTTCAAGCAATAAAACATATATATACCTCATTATCAGTGAACAATTTTATTTATTTTTTTAATGTGGAACACTTGAGTCTGGAGAGATAGCTCAGTGGTTAAAGCACTAGCTGCTCTTTCAGAGGACCAAAGCTTAAATCTCAGATTCCCAGCAGCCATCATTCCCAAAACCCACATGGTACCTTATAGTCATCTCTAACCCGAGTTCCACATCATCTTTAGATCTTCCAACTCTCTTCCTTGAGCAGTAGACATATTCTGCACTGGAAGAAATTAATTCAATTTCCAGTGATTCTTCACTTTAATGAATAGAAAATGCAGGATTTGATGTTTTCTTCTAGCCTCCCTTACTACAATGCATACACATAGTCCACAGACATACATGCAGGCAAAATGCCCATACACTTAAAGTAAAACTAATGATAAAAAAAAAAAAATCAAGGACAACATTGGATGTTGGAAGCCACCTATGTTGAAATCAAATAGAAGAAAGAAAGATAAAAGAACTGGAGATGTATCTGTTGTTGGCACTTATATGTTGCCAAATACATTTAATGATTCTTTCACTGAAAACTTAGCTGACTTGGAGTCATTAGAGAATCTAGTCACAAAATCCAACTGAGCCCCCCTTGCCCCTCCCCCACATGACTCCTGTGAACTCCAGGGAACACAGAGTTCCTGGGAAGCCTCTGAATCCAATTCAGCCTCCATCATTTAAAGTGGGAGAGCATACCTACCCAAAACAGGGAGTGGCATAGCAGGCATAGGTGAGACACCTGAGCAAACAAAACAATAAGCTAAAGCAGGTGACATTTTTCAGCTGAAGTGCAAATATATGTAATGTATATTTTTCATTTCAAAGAACAAAAATTAAAAACATTCAGAAAGAGAGGCCATTTCTCTCTTCCTTAGCCACTGCAATACATAGCACTAAGGGCTAGTTTGTGAGCCATGATTTAAAGGAGAAGTCTACAGCTTATTCAACATTCTTTCAGCTTTAGATCTTCAAACTCCCTTTCTTTAATAGTAGACATATTCTACATTGGAAAAGAGATTAATTCAATTCCCAGTGGTTCCTCACTTCAGTGAGCAGAAGATGAGGAGAAGTATAAATTTTTACAGTTCTACATAAGATGCTGACTTAGGAAATCGACCTAATAAAGGATGATGAACTGGTATGCCACCTACATGTTAGGAATATGAGTGCGTATATGTGACTTTGAACTGGTGACTTTCTATAGAGTTTTTCCTGCTGTTTTATGGTCACGTACAACTTCCATGCCTTTAAATGCATAAACTCAAGGGGTGCCTGGTAGAGTTTTCCCTTTAAGTAGCCAAGAATACAATCTACATCTCCTTCCACAAACATGGGAATTAGTTATATAAGGTGACATAAGGTCTCTGGTCTTGTTTATCTCTTTCCTTTCAACCATTTCATTAATTATAAATAATCCAATAAAAAATAGAATTCGTGATATTCCCAGCACAGGAGAGGCTGAGGCAGGAGCATCATGGCATCAAAACCAGTGAGCACTACACAATGGAAGTCCATCTCAGAGACACAACCCTCCCCACAGAGATTTTGGAAAGAATTTGACTCTATTTGTATAAAAATCAATTTAAAATTTTGATTTCTAGGTTTATATCTATTTGTTCTCTATGTATTTACTATTCCTAGAGTTGAGTCCTTATTATTAAGGAATTTTTGTTGTTGTTGTTGTTTTTGTTTTTGTCGAGACAGGGTTTCTCTGTGTAGCCCTGGCTGTCCTGGAACTCACTCTGTAGACCAAGCTGGCCTCAAACTCAGAAATCTGCCTGCCTCTGCTTCCGGCTGGGATTGATTTCTATATTTCTGCCTACAAGAAAATACTTCAAACCTTCTCTTTAGACACCACGTTCACTAGTGGAAACAGGGTATCAGGACCAGTGGAAGGATTTTTCATCTAAACTTTATCTATGTCAGCCATTGCTGAATCTTTCCAATTTTATATGGTATGAGCCTGCGTGAGTATGTAAGTGTGTGGGTGTGTAAATGTGTGTGTTTTCACACATGACATAGCACTCAAGAGCAGGTTAGAACCTTTCAGGAGCTGGCCCCCCAACTCTCCCATTCCCTACCTCCATTCCCCCACCCAAGGCTTCAGCTGGTAGTTTTAGGATTGAACTTGGGACATGAGGCATTTACACAAGCGTTTTTTACCAACCAAGCCATTTTGATGGCACCACTGATAAGCTTTAAGAGAACATACATGTTCTGCTTGTAATAAATGATCAAAAGATCGAAAAACGGGACTTATTGGCTTAAATCTCAGTTATGAAACAGTGTTTTTGTCTGCATTACCAAATGTAGATGGTACATCCTTCTCCTGAGGATTGGAGGCGGGGCGAGACTTGTTTCTTGATTGTGGTGGTACCTTTTGAGTGAAAAAGAACATTCCAGAAGAGCCTCACGGCATAGATTTCAGGGAAGCCCAGCTACTTTCGAGATCACCTGCTGCTGCCACTTGCATTTTCTGTGGTGAGAGGAATGTTGTTCATGGAAAGTGCTCTCCCTTGTTTCCCTCCTGTTGTAAAGCAGAGATTCTCTATCATCAATTACAATCAAGTCTCCTCCCATGTCCTTTGACTTCTGTCAGACAATATGCTTTTTCACAGCCAATATCTTTGCGCCATTAACCTACCTAAGGGCATCCTCCTGCCAAAGCCTCCCTTCACACTGAATTCCCATCATTCTCCCCTCAACCTGTCTCTGCTGTCTCGCTGCTGCTTTTCCTGGCTTTCCTCCAAGCTCTTTAAGCATCCGGTCAGCAGTCAAGCCTTGGCAACCCCCACAAATTGTTCCCACAAAGCAACCTTTAAAAGCATTCCCTTTAATTGGATCAGAAAGTCCACTTGTTGGCTTCCTCAAAGGAGGCATTAAACTGAGAAATCCTGTAGGCCATCACTGAACTCAATTCTGCTAGGATTCACTGAGTCCTAACTGCATTTCAGAAACTATAACGGGCTCAGCGGGGCCTGTGGTAACAAATTAGAGCTCCTGTCCTCAAGCTGTTTGGAATCTAGCAAGTCCAAGTAAGTGCTTTCTGAGCACTGGAGCCTTTATTAAACTGTCTACTTCCAGACTCTTTAGAAGGGTTTCCTTTCGTTTCTGTCCTTATTGTTTATTTTGTAAAAACTCATAGTACATAAAAGTTATCATTTTGACAACTTTTAAGGGTACGGTGCAGTGGCATTAAGTCCATTCATGACTCATCCCCACCATCCCCCTGCTCCACTTCCCTAGCTGTCCTTCATTGTCTTCCCCTCACGTTCTGCTTGCTATTATTCTACTGCCTCTGGGAATTTGCCTAGTTTCGATCTTTGATACAGTCGACTCGTAGACCATTTCTTCTTCTGTGCTTGGCTTCTTTCTTCTAGCATGCTGTTTACTTAGGGCTATGTCTTATAACCAAAGAAAGAACAGTGAAGGGAGGTGGGTGCAGAGGATGCCATTCCATCTGTCTTCCAGTCTCCTGTTGGGAAACCCTCTGACTTAAGGCTAAAGTCTACCGTGTCCGGATACTTTTTCCTCTGAGTTTGGCACAAAGCAGGGGCCGGGGGCGGGGGGTGGGGGGAGGACTGCCTTTTTCCAGCAGAGCTTTCCCTTCTGGTCTGGGAAGCCTGACCCTCTGTCTGTGGAAGGTCACAGAGCCTTGGCAAACCTACAAGTTTCAGCCTCATCTTTCCTAATAAGAACCAGCCCAGGGAGTATCTAGAATTCCTGGAATGCTCTCCATACAAATGAGGCATTCCCAGTACCTTAAGCTCCAAGTCAGTTGTTTACCCTGAAAACTCCTTCCCACTCCCCAGGGTTCATATATACCCTTTGGTCACCCAGAATAAAGTATAGCAGACCAGCTGTCTCACTGAACATCGTCTAAGAGAGATGTTTCATTGAATATCATCTAAAAACAAAACAAACAAAAAAAAAAGCTGTAACACTAAAATCCTCCAAGAAGATCGCACTGCCCCGGCACTCACTCCCTGCCTCACCAGGACCCTGCAGACCTCACCTGCTCTGGACTCCACTTTATCCTTCTAGCCTAGTGTGCAGATGCATCCAAAAACCCTGAGGGAGGAAACAGAGGATGCAGAACGGCAGCTGGTCCCCCACATGAATACCACAGGCTCCTAGAATCCAGTCACTGTTATTAAGAGGTTGAAGATTATATAGTTTACAGGTTTTAGGACAACACTCAGGAGAAACACTGCCAGGTTCATAAGAATGTTCTTATAGTACAAGGCAGATTAACAAGAGAAAAACATTCCAGTTTGTTTGGTATTAGCACTATGTGATGTGGGGTCTTCAGAGAGAGCCGTGCAATGTGCATGTTTGTAGGGTGTAAGGAGACAATTGTCAGAGAGCCATAGCAAAGAGGACACGGCATGATGGAGATAAAGTACCGGGGAGCTCTCAGTGCTCACTGGTGCAGATTGCTCTTGGTGTCTCTGTGACTGTGAAGATAACAGTGTCCTCCTTCAGATAGAGAGAGGCCCCCTCCCCCGTAAGGTATTCAGAACTACTTCAGAAAGAGGCTAAAGAATAATCTCTAGGTTTTATGGTCTGCTTCAGGAAGAATGGTGGAGAGAGATCAGAGAATGGCCTGCTTATGGGCTGCAGTTTTTCTATTGCCAATTTGTCATATTTTGGGGACAGCACATCCTGAATCCTGCCATGTCGTGAAAGAAAAGGCCAACCCTATTTCAGCACAAAACTTGCATGTAAAATAGAGGGTAAAGCACATTCTCAAACCCTTGCCACTAAGAGGAGAATGAGCTGGGCAACCATTCATATGATAGGACATTCTCTCTTGACATTCTCTCTTGCTTTGCTCTGTCTAGAGAGCATGTATAACCACTGAGGGGAAACAAGGTCATACTGTCATAACAAATTAGTCCAAAGTCCCTGTGGTTTAACACAACTTATTTCTCACTTACATTGTGTATCACTCTCAAGTTTACATGTATCCATTTCACACAGGCACTGGGATATCCAGAACAAGGGACTCACCATCCTGGAACCATACACTCTGAACAGTGTGATGGCTTCTCTAGAAACTTGCATATGTTTTTCTTTCTGCTTGAACTGAACTGAAAGGAAATGTAGTTAGAACCTCTAAAGATCCACAGGACCGCAGGACTGAGAGGGATCTAGGAAGCATAAGAAAAAAAAAACTCGATATGTGATGAGCTTCAGTGTATGCCACACACATCAATCAGCCTGTCACTTCAATCAGTGTGAATTTGTAACATATGATCAGTGAATAGTCTTCTTTTGTAGAGAGAAAGAGTGTCGCTACAAACTTGTAGATATTTTCTGTTGATAAGCTTAAAATATGAAAGCAATATTCTCACACTCAAGCACACACTGAGAAAAAAAAACTAAAAATAACTCCCTTTCTGTTGTAAAGTGCCCACTGATAGTATCATACAGATTCTAAATGGTAGCTTCCATAAATCAGGTGAAAGTGAAGATGTTGCTCTCCAGCCTAGGTTTTAGTTGATTTCAGATGTAAGGAAGTTATAGGCAAGACTAGCCATCACAAAAGAGAAGACAAAAATATAACATTCTGTCATACTGCTTCATCTGATTATACCCCATCTCTTAATATCTTATTACAACACAAACCAATCAATAGGTTAATTCACTGATGAGGTTAATAGGATCAAGCCCCAGGTTTCACCCCCTTAGCAACACTGCAGTGAGGACCATGTCATTGATATATGTGCACTTAGGGCATGCTTCAGATTCAAATAATAAAAATGTCCACCCTAATTAACTCTCTAGCATTTTATTATCTGTAAAGGTCTTTGCTTCAAAAGAGAGGGCATATTCACAAGTACTATGATTTAGGCTTGCGAAATCTTTGTCAGGGTGTGGGAGTCACAATTCCATCAGTAGCATTTTCCACATATCCAATGTACCACTTTAACTTCATATGCAGCACTACATAATCAGGTTAACATGAGCCACAGTTCCTAGCCCCACCCATTGCCACATTCACATAGCAAATTTCTTCAGTAATGACAGTAAAAAGCACCAATTATGGAGTTTATGAGAATTATAGAGAGGGGTTCTTTAACAATAGGTTGTGAGTTATCCCTATTTGAATTATAATGTGCATTAATTTCTACATAAGCTATAAGGTTATTTCATAAATACAAATTTGTTGTTAACTATCAAGCCTATAATTTTTTAATTGATAAAATATTTTAAGGATTAAGATGCAATCATTAATAATTTAAAAGCCAGAACAGTAATGATGGAAAATAGAAAATCATTCAAGATAACATTAATAATGACAGGTGCCTTGATTTTATGTTTAGAATCCTATTGTGGATGGACTTTGTGCTGTTCTTGTGAACCAATCACCTAATGAATAAAGGAGCCAATCATTGGGCGAGTAGGAGAGACTTCTGGGTTGGAGAGAGGAAGAGAGGAAACAGGAGAGAGTTAGGTCCCTTTTGGAACAGGGACAGCAGAGGGCTAAGATGTAGCTTCTAGAGTTTCCCTGGTATCATGGCGGATCCATGGGATTTGCCACCGGAGGAATCGAATTTTAATAAGTCTTACAAGATTAGGTTTTAGTTATTGCACCCAGAGATTAAATTACCATTGTTTCTGAACTAAGTTTGTGTTGCATTTACCTTCACAAGGAGGCCCCTCTGGGTTCAAGAGAGAAAGGTACAGGCGGCAAAGCATGGGTTTGCCAGATGTGCATCACAAAGGCCATGGGAGATTTGAAGCACAGCGTTGGCATGGTAGCAACCTATGAGTGGGAACTTAGCAACCTAGCTTGAGACGTGTTTCAGGAGCTCCAGGCCAAGAAGTCTCCATGAGATAAAAATAGGTTGGTCATTGCCTGCCAGTGCATGGCCAACCACACTGCCCAGGCTGAGAGCTGCCAGCACGAGCAAGGGACGTGCTGGTTCGTTTCTTTAATATTTCCCACAATAGAATCCTTCTTGAAATGGACAAGTAATCTAACTATTTCCATTTGCACAAGGAGAATTTGCAATTTATCAAACGTTGTGAAACTCAATTTTCTTAAAGTGCAGTGAACTAGTCCCCTCAGTCTACCCAAAAATGTTTGGATTTTTGATGCCAAAGCAACCACCTTTCTCATAGTTACATAGTCTCATCTCACACTGACTCTGGAGGGAATTATGGATGACCATACTGATACAATATTCTCAAGAAATAAACAAATTTGGAGCATAAAAGTGAAATGAAACCCATTAGCACTTTTGATGAGTTGGACTGACTTCACTCACTACGCCATATTCCAAACACCACCTGGTCTGCAAGTTGATCCTTTTTTCTTTAAAGTGGACAGATCTAAGAGGGAAGAGATCATCCCAAGTCTCAAACTGACTTCACCAGAACTGAGTTTAGCAATATTTAAGGAATTTAAAAAAAAAGAACAAAACCAACAAACAAAAACCCTAACAGTCTTAAGGTATAGAAAAAAAGAGTTAGAGGTACAAAAAATGATTATGTAGAATGCACACATATAACCAAGCATCAGTATGTTTAATAAAACTTATGGGCAGAAAACCATGGTGTTGGTAGACTCACTCTGAGCACAGTCTTTGGCCTTCTGACATCCTTCACTTGGCAAGTGAGTAAAAGGTGAGTAGCATCAACTGGTCTGAGATATCACAAATTTAGTACAATTTATCTAAGGCAGCACAACAATCCTGACCTATAATCACGGGTGTTACCCATTGTCCTAGCTTGCATTCAGTTGCTGTGAGAAAAACAAAACAAAAACAAAAGCCAAAAAACCATCACCACTGGCCAACACTAACTTGGGATACAGTCCAGGGCAGGAGCTCAATTCCGAAACCCAGAGGCAGGAGCTAAAGCAGAGACCATCGAAGAATGCTACTTACTCCATTGCTTACTCTGGCTTGCTCAATTACCTTTCTTTTGTAGCCCAGGCACACCTGCCCAGGGATAATACCATCCATAGTGGGATAGGCCCTTCCACATCAATCAGCAATCAAGAATATGTCCACAGACATGGTCACGGATCAATCTGATGTCAGCAGTTCCTCCATTGAGATTCCCTCTTTCCAGGTGACTACAAATTGACGAACATTAAGCAGCACAGCTGCTGAGAGTGTACATTGAATGACACAAACTCTCAAATTGCTCATAGAACCAAGGAACTAAAGCACATGGAGTTAGAGGCCTGGTGTAGGTTTGCCCTGTTCTTGCACTGTGGACATTTGAATGAACCTACACTGAGTGTGAGGCCAGTCACTCTTCTTTCCAAGCCTAGCTAGTGGGCTGAAGAGATGGATCAACAATTAAGAGCACTGACTGCTCTTTCAGACATCCTGGGTTGAATTTCCAGCACCCACATGGTGGCTCACAACCATCCGCAATGAGATCAGATGCCCTCTTCTGATGTGTCTGAAGATAGCTACAGAAATCATATACACAAAATAAATAAATCTTTTTTAAAAATGAAAACAATACAGGAAATGTCCTTTCACACAATATGACATGGATCATGACTCCTAGCCTAATAGGTCCATTCATGTGACCCACAATGGCCCAGTGAGTATTTTCTAAAGAGATGACTGAGAAATAGCACAGAAGAAAAGATAATTGAAATATTTGCAAGCTTACTCTGTTTCAGCAGTTCATTCGATCCTGTATCCTAGGAAATATTAGCATCCTTCTACTACATATAAGAGACACAGAGGTTATTTAAGACCCTCAAGTTAACTGGTAAATGTGAAATCCCGAATCAGACAGTTCAATAGCTAACATATTTATGTCTACTGTATCACATCTCCAATTGGGAGAAAGAAATAAAGATGGAGATGAAGAGAAAGAGAATGATTGACATCTTCAACCAACAAGAAACAGACATACGGAGCAGAGACAAACTTGATTCTGCCATGATCTGCAAGGATTAGGGATGGACCTAACTGGGGAAGGAGGGATGAAGAAATGACAAGCAAACATATGAAAACCTAGGATGACTGGACCATGGCTCTAACGGAGACATGCCAACAGCATCAGCCCTTGGTCACTATATACAGCATGGCAGAAAGCTGTATATAGTGCCATTCTTCTGAGCCTGCCTGAGGAAGACTTTGCTATGCCTGTGGGCCTGTGGCATTGGGTCATTGACATGGCCATGCTCATGTCAATAATACTCAAGACATCATCTACACCTCCACAATACCTAAGTCCTTGTTTACAGTTAATATGTATGACAGAGGAAGGAAATGTGAGAAGAGGAAAAATGAGGGGGGAGCCTGTCCTAGGATCCCCAGGTGTTCTCTGATTTCATATGGTGAAATTATAAGTCAAATCTTGGAAACTCTCCCCATCCCCTAGTTCTTTATTTCTTTAGAAAACAGGGACATTTCCATGGACTCCTATTTTTAATAATATCTAATCTAGAATATTGCCAGTCAGAAGGTTGTCCACAGATGAGAAGCACCTGAGAGTTTTCAGAAATGCAGACCCCCTCAGCCCACCCAAGACCCACTAAAACAAAATTTGTATTTTAACAAGATTCCCAGGTAATGCATGTAACTACATTAAGAAACTCTTACCCAGGCTGGAAAGATGGCTCGGAGGTTAAGAGCACTGAATGCTCTTCCAGAGGTCCTGAGTTCAATTCCCAGCACTTACATGATGGCTCACAACCATCTGTAATGGGATCTGATATGTCTGAATAAAATAAATAAATCTAAAAAAGGAAAGAAAAAGAAAAAAGAAACAAAGAAACTCTTGTCCAATTGACCCTAAACTCTTTTCATATAAAGAACATCCAAAGAAACTTAGTAACAAAACTCCGGGGAAATGCAAGATCAAGGACTCAGAAACAGGAGGCAGCTCCAGGTCAAGAGTAAACAAATATGCTAGGTTCCAAAAGGTAAAGGACAGTAGGAGAGGCAGGGTGAAACCTCATGGAGACAAAGAAGAAATCTGAAGGAACAGAGATTGGTGTATTAGTCAAGGTTCTCTAGAAGAACTCTAGAGAATTAATAGAATGAACATATATATGATTTGTTAGAATGGCTTACAGGCTGTAGTCCTCTTGGTCAAAACAACGACTGTCTACCAATGGGAAATCCAAGAATCCAGTAGTTGTTCACCTCATGGAGGTCTCAGCTGGTCTTCATTATGTAGGAGAATCCTGAAGAAGTAGGCTCTAATGCCAGTGAAGGCATGAACTTGCTGGCAAGAATGAAGGCAAGCAGGAAAAGAGCAAGGTTTTCCTTCTTCATATCCATTATGTAGGTTGCTAGCCAAAGGTGTGGCCCGGATTAAAGGTAGATCTTCCTACCTGAAAAGATGGGTGGGTGAGTGTACTGGCTCATTCTGTGTCAACTTGATACAAGCTAGAGTCATCAGAGAGGAAGTGGACTCAAATGAGGAAATGCCTGGATGAGATCCAGCTATAGAGCATTTTCTTAGTGATCAGTGGGTGAGGACCCAGCCCATTATGGGTGGTATCATTGACGGGCTTGTGGTCCTGGGTTCCATAATAAAGCAGGCTGAGCCAACTATGGGGAGAAACACAGTAAGCAGTACCCCTCCATGACCTCTGCATCAACTCCTGCCTGCAGGTTCCTGCTCTTCTTGAGTTCTAGTCCTAACTTCATTCTATAATGAACAGCAATATGAAAGTATACACTGAATAAATCCTTGCGTCCCCAGCTTGCTTTTTGGTCATGATGCTTTGTTTCATCTTTAAAAACCCTAACTAAGACAGTGGGTCTTAGCACTTCAAATGATTTAATTAAGAAAAGTTAATTCCACGTATGGTCAAGTTGACAGCTAAGAAGACCCATCACAATAGCCACCTGAACTGGCGATAGGAGTCAAGAAACAGCCTTTGGCCTGAGCAGATCACGATGATGAAGCAGATCCCACACGAATCTGCAACACTAAAAGGGATCTACCCCAGGAAAAGAATAAATAAGGAAAGGAAACTGAAGGAAAGGTAGTCCTCAAGCAGCATGAGATTAGCAGAAATAAGACATTGAAGGAACAAGACAAGGAGTCCAAGACTGGGAAGGTGGCCAAAGAAGACAACGTTGAAGGAGACAATAGTTTGTTAAGTCAAAAACATACTTTCCCTCTAAATCTACACCATAAATATCATCCATGGGCTGGGGAGATGTCTCTAGGACTAAAGTACTTGATGCATATGGGTAAGACTCAAGTTTGCATCCCCAGCACTGATATGAAAGCCAGGGAAGCAGAGCACTCCACCTGTCAGCCCAGCCCATGGAAGGCAGAGACAGGGGCATTACTGTGGCAAGCTGTCTACATAGACAAGTCAAGTCCGTAAGCGCCTGACTCTGGGATAAACCCTGTCTCAGTAAATAAAGTGAAGAAAAAGGAAGGGTAAGCCCATTGTCAAACATTTGGCCTCCTACGTACACACATGTATGCTCGTACATGAGGAAATGCTTACGAAACATACATACAATGCATCCATGATTCTCTCCAAGTATACACCATTATTGGAAGAGAGTATGTCACAAGCAAATACCTTAAGAGGGCAGACATGGTAAGTCAACACTAAGCAGAGCCTCAGATGGAAACCTCTAGGTTGTGCTCTGCAAATTTGGTCAGGTGCCTCCTAGCTAAGGCAGAACCTGAACTATAGTCCTCAGCTGCATGACTCAATTTACTCTCATTGTGTGCAAACAAAAAGAAGTGAGCAAGGACTTAATTCTTACAACTCCAACCTCTAGTTCTTTGGACTCTCCTGGAGGCTGTGAATTGACATCAGCCACCCAGGATCTAGGCAGTTGTCTTACTGTACTCAATTTGCACAGCCTGGCATCCTTATAAAATCTGTACACAACAAATACCAATTCATAGGTTGGAAAGTATGTAAGCCAGTGTTTAGACAAAGAATCTCCAAGTTCAAATTCGAAAGTCAATTCTCTCCCTAAACACGCTAGAAGCTCATATTTCTTTGGATTTGCCTTCGAGTTCAGCTAATGGGATTCTCTGGTCTACTCCTCCAACTCCAACCACTCCTAGCAAGCCCCTCTCTTCATCTAAATGCCTCAGCAATTTCTCTGTGGTTTCAGTGGCCACTCCCCTACTTCCAACAGAGAGTGAAAAGGAAGATTGATTATCTTGTCTTTAATGACCACAAGAAATATTGAATTCTGGCTCAAAAGAACATCTCCCATGAGCATCGTCTTAAATCTTAATTACAGCTTTATGTATTATTCAAGCAAATCCAGAAACTCTGCCTCACAATTGCATTCTACCATTAGTCTTCATTCTCTCTCTTCCATCTCCTCTCTGACTTCCAAATGATGGCCATTTCAGTCCTGTTTCTTCTTTAATTATACTTGGTTCCAATTATCATTTCGCTAGAGCACTAGATGGTCTCAGCCAAAATACACATGACCTCTCCAGTAAGAGGGCTTGACTCTGATCTGTGACTCTTACTAACAAATGTTAGAGATGCAAACAGACTATATATCAAAGCCTAGAAACCCAAGAGAAGAGCTCTTCATAGCAAAGGATCAATCAGTTAACATAAAGATAGCTCTGATCTGGGCATGGTGGCTCATACACCTGTAGTCCCAGCTATTCAGGAGGCTGAGATTGGACGACAGGTGAGCCCATGAGTCAAAGCCAGCCTGAAACGCACACCAAGACACTATCTCAAAATAAATAAATGAATAAACAAATAAAATAAAAACTAAGTTCTTTTCTAGAAGTGCATACATGTTCGCTCTCATGCATGTACTCATACACATGCAAATAAACACACATATACATCCAAAGAGTAAAATAAATCTAGGTGATTCTCCATCAGCTGTTCAGAAATACCTTCTGTGTACAGGTTTATCAAAAGCCTGAACTCAGAAGTTAATATCTACCTAATACTTGGTAATTTTGTGTAATGGTTAGAATTTATTGCCAGCTTGACAGATTCTAGAATCACCTTTGGGCCTTTGTGGGTACCTATGGAAGATTATCTTCATTGCATTGCATTGCATTGCATTGAGTGAAGACCCCTGTCCACTGTGGGTGGCACCATTTCTTGGCTAGGACCTGGTCTGTATAAGAGGAGAAAGGGGGCTGGGTAATAGGATGTAATCATGCATTGCTTCTAGCTTGGTAATTCAACTAGGTTAGTTAAGCAGTGAATTCCAGGCATCCACATGTCTCAATCCCTTCTTTCCTCCATCACTGGAATTAAAGATCTTGACTGACTTTTCCGTGGATGCTAGATATCAAAACTCAGGCTTGACTGCCAGGGTCTTTACAGACTAAACCATCTCACCAGCATTTCCTGAGCCTTTAAAATTGCTTAATTGAAAAAA
>JADRCD010234586.1:5558-15722 GCA_019843815.1 Montemys delectorum
GAGAGAGAGAGAGAGAGAGAGAGAGAGAGAGAGAGAGAGAGACTAAGAAAAGAGAAATAAGAGAATTTTAATTTAAAGATAAAGATAATTAAGATGAGATTATGGGCAGAAGGTTTTCTCACTGTTCTTTCCTTGGAGAGAGAGAACCAAGACCGAACAGTGTGAGCAGTCACCAGAGACTGGAGAAGGTGAGGAAACGTGTTCTTTGGGAAGACACAGCTCTGCGGATCATCTTGGATTTAGCCCAGTGAGACTTCTCACTCAGAGGACCCAGCCCGAACCTAATACACCTGTGATGCATTGAGTAGATAGGAGCTGAGGCAGAAACTGGAAGGGGAAACAGTAGGATTTAGAAGCAAAGCCCTTGCCATATCACTTCTTTCGAAAAAATTACTCCCTGGTACCAGGCTGAGAGCCAGTTGAATCTCAAGAACCACTTGAGGGTATGTAGCTCTCTCTCCATAAGAAAGATTCCAAAAAGAAGAGAAGAACTATAGGCCCCCCACACAACACACCTTGTATCAATTTACCAACACTGTAGAAAGTGCTTGGCATAAGCAACTTCAAAGAAGAAAATGTTCAGCCTTGGCTCACAGTTCCAGAATTCTCACTGTGTCCTATGACTTTGGGCCTGTGATGAGACAGACAGCAGGGAAAGTGTGGTAGAAAAAAGCTGTATACTTCATGGTAACTGGAAAGGGAGAAAGAGAAGAGGTTAGTATCCCCATATCCCTTTAAGGACATAGTCCCAATGACCTAACTTCCTCAATCTATGCCCCACCTCCTGAATATTCTATCATGTTCCAACAAGGTCACATGCTGAAGAGCAAGCTTTTAACTCATAGGCTTTGAGGGACAATAAAGATCAAAACCATAACACATTCCTAAAAAAAGGAAAGAGTTACCGTCAGTAACAGTTAAATTCCAGGTATGTCTAAACTTTTGAAATTGTAACTCAATATTGTTTGCTCTCTACAAAGTTCACACTAAGGAACTATAGAACCAAGTAACAAAACATACTGCAAAAAAATATATATATCCCATAAAGATTTAAGCAAGTTCATGATTTTGTGTTGGGCCTGTGGATCCTAGTATGTCCAGGACCCACAATATTGACACACTTGAACACAATTTTCGTGTAAATAGTCATGGCAGCACTTCCCTGCCAAGTGTGTTCTTGGGAAGTATTCTGAAGTTTGACCAAAATATTCTGTTAACGGGAGAAGGTAGAGTAAGGGATGAGCCCTAGTCATTTAGAGCCTATGCCTGCAATGTGGGTGAAGTTCCCAAGAAAGCAGAGAGAGGTATGACTCCAAGGAATCCAGTGATGGAACCAAGATCACAGTGTCTCTGGCAGTTGAGACATGAAGCGAGAAAGGACCTTCTGACCCCAGAGCTTATGGCCCATACCTCTGAACTATTCTTAGTCTAGTTGGTGAATCCTGTCACTTCAATGGCATACCCTGAAGTCACTGGAGACACATGCTGAATTAGCTAAGGCTTGAAATTAGTTCAGAAAAAGGTAGTGACTGTGAGGCAGGGGCAGGTGGATCTCTGGGAGTCCAAGGCCAGCCTGGTCTATAAAGCAAGCTCTGGGACAGCCAAGGCTACACAGTGAAAGCCTGTCTCAAAACAACCAGCAAGCAAACAACAAATAGTAGTGAGGTAGTGAGAGAAGGACAATGGTAAAAAGGAAGAATCATCGAGAAGTAAATGAATTTCAATTCTGTATGGTATGTATGTGTGTGTGTGTGTGTGTGTGTGTGTGTGTGTGTGTGTGATAGCAGGGAAGGCCTTTTCCCTCAAGCAGGTGATCAAAGTAGTGTTTCTTTTGGCATTGTTTATTTCTAGCTAAAACTTAGATCTATGGGAAGTATATTGGAATTATATTAGTCACTCTGTATTTTACTTGTGATGTATTCTTCTACCACTGGTCATATGATGTACAATGTCAGATCCAAATCCTTACCCAGTCCCATGTGTACCTATTTTTTTTTCTGAATTCCTTCTGTTACGTAAGTGAACCAAAAGCCCAACAATTTACTAGATTGCAAACAAGCAAACAAAAAGATTTAAAGAGATGACTCAGTGGGTTAAACATTTTCTGTGTAGCCATGAAGACCAGAGGTCATATCCCCAGCATCCATATAAATGTCAGGCGTGCAGAATGGCCCACCTGTAATCCTAGTTAGTACTCAGGAGACAGAAACAAGGATCCCTAGGGTAGGTTGGCTACTGAAGCTAACCAAACTAACAAGCTCGGGGTTGAAATGAGAGAGGCCTCGGTGATGACAACACATAGCTTCAGTCTGTGGCCATGGCATGCATGCACATGAATGTGAATATGAATATTTGCCTACGAACACACATGCACCTACACATATACATGTGCATGAACACCATGTACATGTGCAATGACAAAAAGAAAAAATAAATCTCATGCCATATTTAAAGAACATGATATGTAAAAAGACTGCTGAAAACTTAATTGTAAATGGGTGTTTCATAAAGAAACATATAACTAGATCTTAAACAACAACAACAACAACGACTTAGTCTGTCCACAGAGCAATGGAAACCAAAAGAACAGTGAAAAGCTATCCTTCACCTATGAGTTTGCCAACAATCCAAGTATTATTATTTATCAAAATGACAGGTACCCACACACTTTGATCCAGCCATTTCTTTTGTAGAAATTTACATTAAAAGTGAAACTAGACTATATGACTTGAAATGACCTAAAATGTATATGATTTTTCATTACAACCATGTATGTGACTGCAAATCAAAAAAAAAAAAATGTAAAGGACTATCAGTCAGTCTCTGGATAAGTAAGTTCTCACATAAACTTAATAAAAGATGATTGTGCAGTTCCCCGTGCCAGGAAAATGATTCCTTGGTGCTATTCTAAAGTTTTCTTTTGATCTCCCTCAAAGGAGGAGGTTTGGTGCCACATCTTGGATGTGGCAGGGTATTATAGTGAGTAGATGCCAAGGATACTACTGAACAGTCTAGAATAAGCAGAGCAATCTCATCTCCAGCATAAAGTTATCCAATCGTAAAATACCCCTAGAGTCTGAAGATGAGAATTGCTATTCTAGAATGGTGCCTGAAACTGATTGTATGGTATCTATATGGCTAGGCTTAAGAGCCAGGAGAGGGTAGGAGCCTTTCTGTGTTTTCCACTTTGTAGTTGTTCAATTCCATATTGTAAATGCATGCATTGCTCCCTCAAAACTACATCATCATTGCCTCTTCCTCTCCTCTTTCCTTTCCTCCCTCCCTCTCTTTCGTCCTCCCCTCTTTCTGCTTCCACTCCTTCTCCCCTTCCTTCTCTTAGCTATTGTTGAACTTTTTTTTTTTTTTAAAGTCCTTCAAAGGTTGTGAGGAAAAACTCTTCGATTTGACTCTTTAGCTTCTTTCCTCCTGGCTCTTGCTCCCAGGAAACTCTCAAGGACATCTACACTGATTGCTCCACCGTAGATGAGGTATTCTCTCATGGAAATGATCACCAAATGAGAGACGACGGTTGTAGGTCATACAATTGTAATGGATTGCATGGGATCAAAGGAGCTTTGGAGAAAGTAAATATTAGAAAAATTACACTAAAATCTGAAAATGTCTAAGTCAATGTTTTCTCCTGGGTGAAGACAAACATTCCGCTAAAGGCACTGATAGCATAGAGGTGCCTTTAGCTAGGGAGTGACAGCACTGACTTTCTATAAAGACCTCTAGAGATTTCTCTAAAATTTATTTCATAAATGTGCTGTAAATTGTCATGATTGGCTCCCTCTTAGTGTCGCCACAAGATAGCAGCCAAAAGACAGAAAAATTTTATTTACCATAAGACTTACGCTCACCCCCACCTCTCAGTTGCCAATGGGACAAAGCTATTTTTCCAAGATAAGTTGCCAATGGGGCCTTTCACATTGCCAGAACTAAGTTTACTTGGGTCAAGATAGGACATAGCTTGGAGAATTGTATGTGTTAATTGCATGGCAAGGACCCCTGATCCAAATCAACTTTCATTTTCTCAATCTTTTCCTCTTTATTTCAGCATTTCTATTCAGTTTTTAAGCATTTTTTATTTGTTATTATTTTTGATGCAAAATTCTTTGATCTGAAGGATCAGTCACCTCAAGAGTAGAAAGAACTGACCACTTTCAACTCGAAAGGAGCTGCCTTCTGACAGTGTTTCTCAGCAAATAGGCAATATTCCAACAAATGTAATTGACACCTGACATTTCATTGTCCTTTGGGATACTCAATGCTTTGTCCTGGTTCATATTAAATACTGTATTAAAACAAAAAAGCAGCGGATAGAGGGAGCATACTGACATCTTTGTAGGAGAATAATTGTAAGTCACTGCTTTCACTCTCAAGACAAATGCAGGAATGGACAAAGCTTTTGTAATTTCAACCAGCAAGGAGTGAGACAAGAGGATCAGAATGGACCAGATTGGATCAAGAGCGAAATCCCTTCAGGCACTGCAGCTTTAGAGCTTATTTTGGCAGAATAACAGATAATCCTATCATTCCAGATATTCAAAAGGAACCAGATTGTGGGTGCTTGGTTCAACTTATTCCTTCCCCAACCAAAAGACTTCTTTTGCTCAGTAAACTAAAATATTATTTTAAAATGAGTAACAGAAAACAACAAAAAGAAGAACAAATAAAAAACATATATCATTAAAATACTACACCTGTGAAAATCATGACTTCTAGAACCTAAATCAAAGAAAGAACACATAGAGGCATGGGTGTGTTATGCCTACTCCTCACAGCAACATGTCAATAAGCTGACATGTTGTTCCCCTCTCAGTGTCCTAACATTTCATTCAGCTGTAACCATGCTGTGAAAACATAGTCAAAGTCAAGGAGGTTATTGGTCTCGCTGTATCTGCACCTTAGATTCTGTGTTGAGAAGAGTGAGGACTTAGAAAGCCAACAAGGGCTGAGGCAGAAGGCTCACTTGGAGAGTGTCGGCTGTGCAAGAATGAGGAACTGAGTGAGTTTGGGGAGTTTGGGTCCCTCGAGCTCATGTAAAGTTGCCAGGAACTGAAGCTCACACCTGGAATTGAAGCCTTGAGGAAGTAGAGGCTCAAGAATGTCTGGGGCTCGCCACGCAAACAGCTCTACCATAGCTCTACCATACTGGTGAGGTCTAAGTTCACTGAGAGTTATTGTTTCCCTAAAGAATGTGGGGGCACTGATTAGGGGAGAGACACCTAATACTGTTTGTTTCCTTAAAACGCTATGCCAGGTAATCTCTTAAATTTTATAGGTAGTAAAACCTCTGCTATGCTTGTCTCTGGGTGACCACTGCAATAGCTGTACAGAGGGGTGAGAAATACAGTTTGTTCTCTGTTTGTAACACAACGCTTGCAAGCAGATCAGATATGCACTTGATGCATCCCAGAGAGCACAAAAGAAGTGAGGCTTAATTTGATTTTTAGGTACAGTGTTATGGGGTTCTTTTGATACTTCAAATGAGGCTGTTGGAAAGGTAGACTGTTCAGCTATTTAAAAGGTACAGGTAAGTCACTGACAAATCTAGAAAAAGTAGAAAATCTTTGTCTGAGAAAATCTTAGTTTGAATACTAACTCTAAATATCTAGTGGTGGATGGAGCCCTTAATATTTACATCTGGAAAATGGCTAGTAGTTCATCTGACAACTAGACAATTATTTATTGAGAAGAGAAATGCCCTGATTCAAGATTGTGTGTGTGTGTGTGTGTGTGTGTGTGTGTGTGTGTTTGTCTGTGTCTATGCGTGTATGTATGTGTGGGTTTTTTGTGCATGTATGTCTAATGGTGTTTCTTTGTATATATGTGTGTATGTGTGCGTACATATGTGCTTTAGTCCTTGTTCTATCACTGCAAAGAAAAAAATCGATGGTGAACATAGGGAAAGAAAGCATTAAAATGGGGACTTACTTACAGTTTCAGAGGCTTATTCCTTGATTGTCATGGCAGGGAACATGCTGTCATGAGTGTAGCTAGACTAGTAGCTGAAAGCTGCATCCTTTTTCCCGTGTGGAGAGACAGGCCGAGAAAGACAGAGCCTGAGTTCCTGAGCTTTTGAAACCTAAAAGCCAACTCCTAGTGACACACCTCTTCCATAAAGGCCACACTTCCGAATCCCTATAACTCTTTCAAATAGTGCCATTCTCCGATGACTAAGCACTAAAATATATGAACCTATGGGAGCCATTACTATTCAAACCTCTACAGTATGTGCATGTACACATGTGTCTATGTATGCATATGTACATTCTATGTGTGTGTTTCTCTGTGTGTGTGTTCCTTACAACTACAGTATTCACAGGTTCAGCACTTTTTCTCAGTTTGGAGAAAAGAAAATCATGGTGCAGATATGTAAAATCTAATCAGCTTTTCATTTACAATAAGTGTTGGTTTAGATAGAGTTGGAACCCAGGACATCAAAGCCTTGGACTCTACACAGCCACCATCTTTTGGTTTGTTATGTGGATGGAGCATACTGTACCATTTATAATACCAGCAAAGAATCAATATCACACTTTAGCCTTAGAATTGAAGCTCAGTTAATATACGATGCCTTTTTGTTATCTATACTTTTCTACTTTGAAAACCTTACAACTTTATCATGATTAAGGGACAATAGCAACCAAAAGACAGCTCCTGCTTTTGTTGCTAAAATCCCAACAAGAGATTACATTGCAAAAATCAGCAGATGAAATGGAATTTGTCTAGAGAGATACTGGGTGTTACATTAATAGAAGTACTTATGGGTGAACTTTTTCCCAGAAAGCCTATGGTTTCCTCCCAAGGGCTCCTGTGGTAACATCATTATTAACAAGTTCAGTAAAGTTAGCAAGAGAGGCAAGCAACATAGGAGTAACAATGCCCTCAACAGCCATTTCATATCCCCTGGCTCAACAGGAACTGAGTGTGTTTCCCTTAGGGGGGAAAAATGTTAAGTCACATTGCTGCTCGAATTCAAGTTTGTAAATTCGATCTGTAATACTTTACAGTTTCCAAAGAACTGAAATTTCTCAATCAGAATCTGAGGGACTGAAGGGATAGCTCAGATGGTACCAGATGCTTCTGACTGAAGGATAAGGCTGTGAGCTTGGAGTCCCCATTGTTCATGTAACAATCCAGGTGTGATGACACCTGTCTTTCTAGGTGTTAGCCTGCCAAAGTAGTGAGCTCCAGGCCTAGTGGGAGACCTTGTCTCAAAAACATGGTAGAGTGGGATTGAGAAAGACACCAGGTGATGACCTGTGGCCTCCACACTTGAATATGTGCATGTGTCCATAACACACACACACACACACACACACACACACACACACACACACACACACACACACACACAGGAGTTGGAGAGAATCCAGTAACCGTGATTCTAAACCAAACTTCTCAGAAGTCTCAGAGCATAGTAGTGGAGAGGAGACTGCATGGGAGGTCTCCCCAGAGGCACTGATGATCTTTCTCTTTAGAAGGAAGATCCATAATTTCAATGACTGAGATCTAGAAACCTTTAGGAGCCAAAGGAGTCATCACCTAGTAATTTAGCATCAACTCTGTGGTTGCTGGTGGTTCTTTTCATGTTCAAGAGGGGGAATTGTTCAAACAATATAGTTGGTTTGGAAAGGCTTCCAGGGCCAATGCAAACACCAAGTGGGCTGCCCAGAAACCACACATTGTTTCCTTTAGACAAAAGATAATGATGCTCTAATGAGTTTTACCCTTTATTGCCCTCTCTGGAACACAGCCTGAGGAAGAAAGCCCACAAAACCAAATTGTTAGTCCCAACATTTACAATCTTTTGCAATGACCCCAATCCCTTTTACTTTAAATGCTGGTACTTGTGTTAAGAGTTTGTGTTGTTTAACTCATCTATCCCAACCTCATGTAATCTCCAAAGTGCCCTCCCAGAGAGAGAAAGGAAACGAGCAAATGAGGGAAAATACCAAGAAGGTTCCTGATAGAACTTCCAAAATAATCAAAGTGCTTCTGAGATACTGGCCAACTCATGGGAATGGTAGGTGACAAGCCAATCCTATTTTGCAGTATCTAGAAGGATGTCTAGTGAAAAGAAACTGGGCTAATATTGTCCATGTGATCAGAAGCATTTAATAGATAACTAAACGTAGGAGTAGAGGACATTCCTCAGTTGATTATACATTTAAGAGTGTGACCATTGTAGAGTAGGGAACTTCCAGGGATCATTAGTGATATCCTTGAGAAGAGACATAGGTCCTAACCAGAGCTGAAATTATCCATCGCTCTTCCATATCCTCATAATACATCCTCTCTTGTGCCAATGACTGCCTCGGCCCCATGCACGGACACAACTGCATTCCCAAGCTGCTTTCTTTGAGTGTTGCTTGATAGTCTCGTATCAGATCTGCCAGATGCAGCTTTCTTTCTGACCATCTGCACAGAAACTGCTCTTCTGAAGATTGACTGTGATCCCCCTCCTGCCAGACCCAACGGGGCATTTCTGTTTCTCAGCCTGTTCAACTTCAGTAGAATTGTGAGTGGCTGAATCCTCTTCCTCATGTCTTGGTCTACAAGGCACAGTTTCTCCAGTTTTACACAACTTACCTCGGGCTATTCCTTTGCAGTCCTTTTTTCTCGGATTCCTCCTAGACATGGCTCGCTGAGCCTGGGGGGAGAATATCCTCACCTCTTGTTAATCTCCAGAATCTATAAGCATGTTCTTCTGCCCTGTTTTCGTGTCCTTGAAATGTGTCTCCCACTGTCACCCAAGTCCCCAAAGTCACTGCTTTGTCATCTAAATTATTCCAATTACCTCAAGTGCTTCTGGATCTCTACAGAGCAGTTGAGTTCTTAGTTTTCGAGGCATTGAATTAGAATTTGGAACTTTGTTATTTTAAATTCCACGTTGTGCTTCTCACTAAGCATATGTGCACTCATGCATGCGGGCTCGCGCACACACACAAAAACCTCCACATAGTCTCCACTTTATCACAATCTGCAAAGCCATCCATTCTTTAGTCTGTATCATCTCTCTTTCCTCTTCTCTTTCTCCCTCCTTTGCTCACTGTACAGCTCAAACCTGCCTGTAGCTCCAGCTGGCTTTGAACCCCAATCAAATACTGGGACAACAAGTATTGGCCATCATCTTCAGCCCTAAAAATTCATCTTTAGTTGTCTTTGCAGAGCTAGAGGTCAGTGGAGGGCCTTGTGAATGTTAAGTAAGCAGTGAATGTCTGAGATACATTCCTGGCCCTTCTGTGCCTCTCTATCACTTCACTCAGCCACTAAACCTACAACAGTGCCTGGGACCCAGTAAGGTCATAGTAAATGTCTGCTGAGGATAATGGACGGAGGAAAATGCCAAGTTGGAAACTTCCTTGAAAAGGGGACCCACAGAAACAGATCCAGTTCCAGTCAAAAATCTCACCGTTGGCTTTTGATAGGACAATAAGGAAAAAGCATAACAAATTTCTGTCAGTAAGTTGAGCTATAAATGTGGACTTTTCATGAAATGTTCTACAGAATTATTCTTATGATATATACAGTGATTAAAATATAGAGAGCCAGAATGCTGGATTATGGTTTTTCAAATGTTCACAAGTTTGGGGTGTCTGAATGAACTGCAGTTAGCAAGAGGCTTTAGAAATTTCATTTAATTATTAGCATTTTCATAAGTCAAGTCCTTTCCTATAAACTTTGTCCCAGATGATTGTATAACTGTTTGTAAGGATTGCTCCAGTATAGAGTGCTGGGCTTCAAATCCCTCAACACTAGAGTTTCTGATTCTGCAGATTCGAGGGATATTGGGGATAGAAGGGAAGCTGGCTACAAGATTTGCATTTTTCATGACCATAACTTAAGAAACTCTGGATCAAGATTAAAAAGTATTTGTGAAGGAGCTGGAGGGGTTTGCAGCCCCATAGGAGGAACAACAATATGAAATAACCAGTATCCTCAGAGCTCCCAGGGACTAAACCACCAACCAAAGAGTACACATGGTGGGGCTCATGCCTCCAGCTGCATATGTAGCAGAGGATGGCGTTGTCAGTCATCAATGGGAGAAGAGGCCCTTGGTCCTGTGAAGGTTCTATGCCCCAATATAGGGGAATACCAGAGCCAGGAAGTGAGAGAGGGTGGGGTTGGTGACCAGGAGGAGGGGGAGGGAATAGG
>JADRCD010234587.1:0-10873 GCA_019843815.1 Montemys delectorum
GGGAAAATATTTTCTTTACATACAAAACAATGAGCAGTACTGCAGTGGGAGATGATGGTGACTCTGGGCCTTTGGGACAGGAGGGAAGATGATGCAGATGTTTGGTTTTCATCCTTCCCTGAAATAGTGTCACCCACCATACATGATGTCCATTTCAAAAGGCTGAAGTAACACAGATGGAGCTGCCGAAAACATGGAAAGGAGTCCTTCTATGAAACATCCTCAGAGGACCCAACTCACACTCCCTCAGGAGAGGAGGACATGGACATTTCAGTCAGGCGTGTATCAAGCTGCAGATGTGTTGGGTAGCTTGACTTCAGAGTAGCTTTTTTCTCTGACATCATGTCTCCACAGTTGCTGATCAGCTGACCTTGAGTGTCCCCTATAAGTTCCGTAAGCTCCAGCTTCCCTGACTGCTGATTGTGTGTGCTGCCAGTACCTGATATGAGAAGATTGTTACACGGGCCACTGAGAATGGTCATAGCAATCTGTTGCGACAGCTGTGAGTTATGCTAATGTTAATTGTGGTAACACTTGTTACCACCCATGCCTCTACTCCAGGCATTACCTGACCCATTCCTATCAGGAATTTTTCTTGTAGGCCACGGGACAAAAATAATGCAGTACCGCCCAGTCTCTGGTTGTTAGCTCTGAACACATACCCTACAGATGCTTTTCTACACAGGCCCTTAGAAATATCCCCTTGGCTTTCCCAAAGAATTACCATAATGTAACATCATCTCACCTCAACACCTTGGGGGACTTCTAATACATCAAAGACCCTTGAACACATAGAATTCCAAATAGATATTTCCTAGCACTTCTGGAGCCTAGCACACAGAAAAATAAAAATAAAAGCCAGTAGCCTTAAGTCAGGACTACACCAATTCAGCATAGGCTACAAATAACCATAAGCCCTATGAGACCTTTCCTGAAGGTATATTCATTGTACTATATCAGTTAACTATTGCCATAGAACAAATTATTATGAACATAAGGACTTGAAGCAGCACACAGTTATTATATCTCATAGTTCTCATAGGGTCCAGATTCTGAGTCAGCTTGGCAGGGTCCTCCACATCTCTTCCTGGATTCTGGGAATATTCTTTCCCAGGTCTTGCATTCTTCTTCTAAGATCTCATAGTTGTTGGTAGGTTTTAGGGTTTTTTTTTTTTTATGGTTATAAGATGGTGGTCCCTGTTTTCTTCTGATTATCCATGGATTGAGTTTAGCGTTTAGAGCCTCATGGAATTTTCTGCCATACAGTTCCCTCACAGACTCTCAAGGCCTGAATCTGTCACTCCAGTTCATATAAATTAGGTAATCTGGGTAGCAGCCATTCCATTATTAATATTATTTTGCCATATTCTGTTAACTAAAATATGTCACAGCTTCTTCTAGCCCTAACAGGGGAAGGGAAATCAACAATGGAACTCAGTTGTCGGCACATTAGGATGGCTCTGTTCTGTAAGGTATTCGAGAAGGAATACAGATAAAGAGACTTTTAAATCACCAATTTACCTAACCTCGACTGGTCTAATAGGAAGCGACAGAAATCAAAACAATATTGTGTGCAGGAATTTCTTAAAGCCATCCTGATTGAACAGAAGGGCAGCCATCTTTTATTCTGCGACAATTTTCTGCTTTTAGTGCTGAAACGCCTTTCTTCTTCTAAAAGAAGTGACAGTAATAGTAGATGACTTGTTTGAAAATATTGGTAGTGACAACCCCGGTGAGACTGATTTGTATGAGATTTGTCATTGTTGCATTGAGGTGTCACTCTTCGTGGACACTGGGAATATTCCACACACCAGACCAAGAGGCCTTGCATTCACTGGGTCTTTGTAGCAATCCTCCAGATAGGGATCACCTCTAGTTTATAGGCGGGAAGTTTAAAGCAATAAGAATGGGTCAGTAACTCCTCAAGGCCACGTAGACAATAAACTGAGGTATAAGAACCCACACCCGCACAGCCGATTTTTTTAATGAGTATCATCCATCCACTAGCAGGAACTTGAAGTTGTCATCTGCCCCAACAAGGACCGTCCTGGGAGTGCATGAGACACCCCGGGCCCTAGTTTCTGAGCTTGCATTGTTATCTTGTTATTTGCTGTGCACCTACCTGTGCCTCATACTCACCCGAGTCTCCAGTCACATGGGCTACGTCTGCACACCTGTATGGGGCTTCCCCTCAGCCTTTGTCAATGTACTGATCACGAACTAGAGATGTCTGCCCCTCACACCTTTGACACAGTACCTGATTTTATAGATAACACAGCTGTATAAATTGCCTTGTCCTTGTCTTAAAAGGATATTTTCTGAAGTTCAGAACCCTCCACGGTACTAAAATGTATATGAAAGAAAGAGCAGCTGGGAAGCCCTGTGCCAGGCCTGCTGGGGAGGGGCAGGAACATGGGAGGAGGCCATTTTTTACTTTGAGTGATCACTGTGTTTCCATTAGAAGTCGGATGACCTTCTCAGAAAGGTTACAGAATCATTATTAGAGATCGTCAGAGCTGACTAGACACTGGATTAATGGGGATTTGGTAGATTTCTATAAAGAGTGCTTTAACGAAAGATTCATAGGCCAACACAAAGACAGTTTTTCAAATCTCAAAGAATGTGTGCTCACAAAGTTTCTGGTTTCAGGAAGCTAGTAACAAACATAGTTAGGAGTACAGGAGTCTTTGAGGGAGCCATCAAGGCAAAGGCTGGCATCCTTGGTGGCACATTTATCTATTGTTTATCCCACATGAGGTAGTCTTAAATGACCAAAGCAGTTGGTTTATTTTAATGAGTCCTTGTGGAGAACAAATGTTGCTTTTATTAAAAATGTTCTTCCACTTGAACATTTCCCCCCCGATCACCTCTCCTCTCCATCTGACAGGGTTGCTCTCTCCTACATTATCACATCAAGTTAAGGTTACACATTCAGAATAGAGTAGGGAGCCATGGGACCTCAGCTCTGCATCAAACCCTACCTACAGCATCCTGAGCTTCTTCCCCCACTGAGGTAGGAAGAGGGCATTGCCTGTCTCTGATGCTGAAACCCACAGGACCTTTAACCTCAATCTCCTACTTGGGAGCTGGTGTCTCTCGTAGCTTAAATGAAATCTCCACTGGTCTGCACTGTGTTTCGTTTTGCTTTTGAGATCTGAAATAAAAGCTATGCCTCCTCCTTTTTAGGCTCTTTGGACCATAAACATATCAAGTCTGCCGTAGGTGACCCAAACTGTATAAATTGTTTATACTGGCAAAACAAAGCAAAACCAAATAGAAGGAAAAGTTCCGACTTCGTAACAATAATGACAGAGGCAGTGTCCTTTCTTTTGGAAACTGTTCATGATCCCCTCTACTCATGGTTCTGTCTTGCTGTGGTTTCCATGTTCCCCATCAAACCTCAGCAATGTCAATGTGATAATATGAAGTAAAAGACCTTTATAAGGATCAAGATAGGAAGTCTCCTTCTTCAACAATATAATCAGTCTCTTCATGCAGTCTTTGTCTAGTTCCTCCTTCTGTGTACTGCTATGTAGCGACACAGCAAGAAGCCTCTCTGACCAGGCCAGATGCTTCACCATGACCTTGAACTTCCAGATGCTGACTTTGATAAGCATTGGTGTTTGTGGTAGAAGCATAAGAAGGCTATGGGATTGAAAAGTGTGTGTGTGTGTGTGTGTGTGTGTGTGTGTGTGTGTGTATGTGTGTGTGTATCTATATCTATATATCTATATATCTATATACCTATACCTATACCTATACCTATACCTATATCTATATCTATATCTATATCTATATCTTACCATATCCCTATCAGAGAGGGCAGAGGACAAGTGAGATTTGTCTCTAAGATTCCAGCAACTTGTACATGGCACTTGAAGCACACATCTGGTGACTGGTGGGAGTTTATAAAGAAGGAAGACCAAGTTGGGAGGGGATTAGTGAGAGATGGGGAGGTAAAGATACAAAGAGATACTCAGATACAAAGAGAAGGGAGGACGACTGCCTGTGTTCTGTGTCCCACAGAAGTCACACCACTTAGCACCAGAGCCTGTGTGTGGGCGTATCCTTCACACTTGTCCACTGGGTCCCACCAGACTGCAGAGCTCAATACCAGAAAGGCTAAAGCTCTTCTCCCCCCAGATCTCTCTCACCGAGTAGCCTAAATGAACTCTGACTGTTTCCATTGACTTTTCTGATCTTCCAACTCAAGTTAAAAAGCATCATTTTGCTACGCTGTCAGTCAATTTCACTTTTGTGAGAATTTTAAAGATGTATAAGCCCCTAAGGTGACAGTCCCAGCCTGATGCTGTCATGCTGAACTGTGTCATATTGAATTCTGTCACTGAAAAGAAACAAAACGAAAAGCACCCAGGTGTAAAATTCCAGGTCTTGTTCATTCTCATCGATACCACATGAGAATGGCAAGACTGAGATTAGTGGATCAGGGTGTTGAAGACTGATGGTTCTTTACTTTAATGAGCTGGTAGTAAAATATATTATTTTCATATTCCTATATTCATAGGTATGTGCAGACAAGGACAAGCAGAGAAAGTTGTTGATTGGCCCCATTTTTAAGTGTTAATATCTTCTTGGCAATTAGCCTTATAGTACCCAGAGTGATAATCAGGTTTCATCTCTCTTTCTCTACCTTAGTCCCTCCCTGTTTTAAAACAAAATTAATTTGATTGAATCCATCTGACTTTTTTCATCAAATTTATTAACATGCCCATTGGTTTAAACAGAACTTTTATCCCTATGTGTGTTTAAGTTTATTTTCTTAAAGTGTTCTCTTTAATATCCACTATTTTTTAAGAGAGCAAATTGACAAATGAGGCTTTTGCTGTCACCAGTGGGTCTTGGATGGGTGTGTAGGAGACATGGAACTCTTAGACCATTTACTAAGAAATCGCTATGCACTATCAGGTAGGATGTGCAAGATCCTGCAGACTCCAACTGCAGAGCACAGGCATATGTGTTTTATTCATTGTTTTTCAGTTCTGTTGTTGTTCAAAACAATGATTTATTTTCCATTATTTAAATGGCTATCTTATCTTATGGCCTATCAAGTATGTTTTGGTTACATTGTAACATCATTATACTACTAGTCTCAAAAATATTAATGTAAATTTTATAGCTTTAAACCAGCCAACAATGATGACTCTGACAACCCTACACTTATTAATACTAATGCAAGTGCTAGTTCCACGGGTTGAGTTTTTAAGCAGTATTTCAGAACCCACTATCTTTCCATTTCTTCTTTATAATAATTCTAGAAGTTAAACATTATTATCTCAATTTTATTAATGAGGAAACTAAGGCTTCAAAGGACAAAGTCATTTGGCCAAGGTCGTGCAGTTTGTAAGAAGTTAGGCTGAGTCTCTTTAGTCCATCTCTGCAGCATATCTCCTAATCCTATAAATGCATTTCCTTAAGAATGTCATCATGTTCCCACTAGAGCAGAATGGATAGGTTTGGAGACTGACTGCTGTGTATGAGTCAGGAGAAGGCAAAGGATTCCGGCCCTGGGAGCAGAAAGGAGCAACTATCACCATCGAATTAAACAATAGTAAAAGGCCCTGGGTACTGTGAACTTGGCATTAAACTCACTGGTTGCTCCCACTTTGCAGTTGCTGTTTATCCAGTAATAGTAGACAAAGTTCAAGAACAGATTAAGGTCATATAAAGCAGCAAAATGTTAGCTGTCAGATCTTTTCAGCTCAGTGACAGGAGATGTGAGTTATATTTCAGGGTAGTCCCATGTGCTTGAAAAACAAAGGTGCAGAGTAGAAATGAAACTGGCCGCCAAGCATTGGTCTTTCCTCATGATTAGGCAAAGGGCATCACAGACAACAACAGGCACACTGCAGTGAGATGGGGAAGTAGGGGGAGTGGGTTCAGTGAAAGTTTCCATTCTTGTGAAGATGAGATTTACAACAGGACATACACACTTACCCACTTGCAGCAGAGGAGAGAATCCGTTTTTTTGTGGTTTTGGGGGGTTTTTTGTTTTGTTTTGTTTTTAAGCAGAAAAGGCAATGTGTTTAAAGCATGTGCTTTGGGACTTATCACATTCTTCTGTAAACACAATAGTGTTCAGTAAACTCTAGTCGAATGAATGAAAACCAGAACGTGAGACTGTTAGATCCTTGCCGAATCACCATACTTCATATCTCCCACCCTGCACATCCCTCAGGGCATCCTTGCTCTCCCTCATAGTCAATACCTGGTCTGTTCAGGAAGTCCAAGTATTCCTTCCCTGTGTGCCAACTGTCATGCAGAGAGAGGGGGAATCCTGAAGGCCAAGGCCAGCCGGAGAGCATGTGCTCAGGGAAAAGCAACAGTGGGACATACATGAGTCACTGCTTGCATTCGTCTCTCAAACACACAATGAACGCTGAATTTCTTGTGGCTTGGCTGGAAAGCATCTGTCATGAGGGTTCTGAAGGACATCTTTGATGCCAAACAATATATTACCACACAGCTCACACACAACATGATAGCAACCCTGGGCCTTTCTTACACATAAGCCTCCAAAGGGCTAAAGGATACAAAGGCCCTGGTTTCATGACTCCGGAACACTATGCATTTTGTATTTTTAAACCTTGCCTCTCGATCAAGCTCCTCCAACTCATGTTGGTTCTGTATCTGTTCTGAAAAGGATTATGATTCTTATTTTTGACATTCAACACCTACTGTAAGACAACATTCTTTTGTTCATCAGGCTGAAAAGTTAGAAAGAGGCAGGAGACAAGTGCGCCTAGGTTCTGACTTAGATATGAGAGAGGTAAAGATTAAGCCCTGGGTATTGATGGCCCTTTAGTATCACCCATTACAATATTCCATAAGTTAGCAGTGAGGAAGGGAGCTGGACACTGGCAATGATGGCTATAGAGCCTGTATTGCCTGGAAATACCATTGCATCCACAGGCTGCAGAGGGAGGCAGATGAAAGAGCATCTCCTAGTTCCCTTCCCCAAACATCCCTTCCTATCTGTCTTCCTCTCTCATTTTCCTTCCCTGCCTCCTCCTCTTCTCCCCCAAAGCCTTTCTAACAAGCTCTTAGTTACTTAAATTACAGAACAAAGCCAGCTTCCTGCTAACCCCTTTGGACTTCAATTGCAGACATATTCAAATGTGTTTCTTGTACCAGCACAGGCAGCACTAAATAGCACATAAGCACTTCTGCAGTGCTTAATGTAAACTTGTTGAAAAATGAACATTATTTTTCATTGACTTTAAATTGGATAAATGCTCATTGGAAAGAATAAAGTGACTTGGTGCTGGAGAGAGCATTGAGAGAGAGAGAGAGAGAAAGAGAGAGAGAGAGAGAGAGAGAGAGAGAGAGAGAGCGCCAATAAAGGCAAGTGGTATCTAAATGTACATGTACTAATTTCTGTTTGTGGCAGTCATTTGGTTTGTACTCTGTGAATCTACTTGAAGATGTTGTACATGTTAATGAAATTAGACTTGTTAAGCCAAAGAGCTTTCTTCTACTCCGAGATCAGATAGTGCTGGATCTGCAGCTTAATTTTGTGTGACCTTGGGCAAGGAATTTTGGCTTTTCTGAGCCCCCAGTTCTCTCATCTGTGATTCAAGAGAAGTCATGCATAGCCCTGCAGTGACTGTGAAGAATACATGTGAAGATGTGTGCGTGCTTGCATCCCAGGAAGCCGCTGATGCACAGTAGTTGATCGATCACTCTTAGCTACACTTCCTATTCAGACTGCTGATCTCAGAGTCTGCATTTTAGTAAAACTATACTTTTCTTTCTCTGTAATTTTGACTCTGCTCTCTTGAATCTGCCTGTTGGATCTGTGGTAGCGTGAACTCATCTCATCTATCCTTTGCTTGGTCGATAGCGAAGTTGCAAGATTGTAGAGACTCCCTGTTCACCATTCTGAGTATGGTGCCTGGCACACTGAACACGCTTGGTAATCACTGGGCCAGGCATCTAAGAGAAAGAATGAATGGCATTAGGTTGAATTAGCCACTTACTATGAGGAGGAATTGCAAGAAAGCACATTTCCTGGGGAGTTCTGGCTTTCAGAGTTCCCTGGCCCTGAGTTGTGTCTCAAGTACAGATGGGCTCCCACTTACACTGCAGAGGCAGAGGAGGAATGCGGAGGTATGAGAAGAAGGGTCCCAGGCCTTCACAGGGGAGTGGTTCACAGACATTCCATTAACACCTTCAAATGAGGATGCCACTAATTTCCTACAAAGCCGCCTTCTAGTCCAAAGGTGAGAGGCTCATAGCAGAAATTGTTTCAACTCCCCTTTACCTCCCAGTGGAAAGCTTTTTATATTTTAATGAAGGTAAGAGCTACCATTTTTTAGTTTTCTAGGCATAGCTCTCTGCTTACACTGAAGGGAAAGACCATAGGCAGCCCTGTGTCCCCTGCTTCAGCATCCTTGTATAGCCCACTCAAAATAGGAAATATCTTGAAAAAACAAATTCATTTGTATCAAGCATGCATAGACAATATTTTGTCATTCCATAAACAATAAGTACAAGTATTTATATATAATTTACATTGCATCAAGTATGATAAATAATCTAGGATTGATCATGTGAAATACTTTATATGTATCTAGTCCTCAGGACAATTCTAATAAAGGTTTTGCTATGCTCTCTCCTGTATACATGTATGTATGTATATGGTATATAAATGTGTATATCTGTATATGTCTACATATTACACATACACACACAAACTGAGGCTCATTAAGCTGAGAAGGAATCTCAGAGCATGCCACTCAGTAAGTGACCAGGTCAGCAGTAGCCTCAGGTGAGGCCAAGCATGTGTCTTTCCTCTGGGGGGTTAGTTTCAAAGGGAGGGTTCACATGCTGTACGAGTTGAGGTCAGCACTGGGATGGCTTCCCAAACAGTATGATTCTGTGTTCCCATGAGACTTAGGTCTGCACCTTAGGTTCCTCAGGATCTGCCCAGGATGACAGGTACTAGTGTGCTCTCACGTCACCCACAGCTGTTTCAGATGAACAGCTAATCATTTTTAGATCTCTTTGAGTTTCTCTCCTGCCTAAAGTGCAGAAAGAAGCCAGTCTTAATGTGTTTTCATTTGAAGGCATGTGCTTCAGCTCTGGAAAGAGACCAAGTAGCATACAGTAAAGCCTCTCTCCCTGTCCAGGACAGTGCTTCAAGACCAGAATGAGATTCATAATGTCCCTCCAGTAGATGGGTCCTGAGAGACAGAAGTCCAAACGTTCCTGTAAGTGTTGGGATGAAATGAAGACAGGCATTTCGATGCAGAGATTACCAAATGTTATATTACTGTAACCAAGAAATTATATACAATTTCATTGTTAGATGGCATGTGGGGGTGGTACAAAGCCACTTGTATTCCTTTTTATTCTTGATTCATTTCACTTGTAGGCTGGCCTGCTTAGTCTCCCAGCAACTTACTTTGACAAGCACCATTTTTTTTTTTTAGAGCAATGGCCTATTAGGTTGCATGGCCGGTCTTGTGGGCAACTGGTTCCCATTATATCTAGCCTCTCTCCTCTTGTCTTGAGCACTAGGTCCTTGTACCATGTATCAAGTCCCACCCTGTATGTTCACAGGGAGACAGGAAGCAGAACAGATGCAGTAAAACAAAGTCATAAGCTGTGGAGTAGAGAAAGAACATCTAATCTTTCTGTCAGATACTCTAGAAGTTGACAATAGGGGAGATTGTGGAGACGTTGCTATGGGCAGCTCCAACATTGGAATTCATGGTCTCTTGTAATCTTTGTCTACTGTCTTCTCCATCATAGCTCACTGGCTAATTCAGGTCTCAGCTGAGACTTCAGCACTCCTATTCTGGGACTTCCTGCCATGCTTTTGCACGTATTGTCTCCCCTTAGTAAGCAAGAGCTGTGTCTCTGTGACCATTCATTACCAGACAACAAATGAAGGCAGAAGACATAGTTGTTAAGGTAAGTCAAATTAAGAAAGGGTGAGTCTTGATTTTAGATACCATTTTTTTGCAGACAAGACCACTCTGAACTTATGCAAGTCTGGAAGTTGCATGATCTAATTTGTACAGTTAAAGCTAATTGGTACCAATGTGATGACTTAATCACAGGGCTTCAGTGAAGCTGAAATGAAATAATGGATGAATGCAAAAATGCTTTTCTAAACTGTAAAGTGTTCACCCAAATGAAGGGTCCAGTTACTACACCATTTTCCCCTTAACCTGTAGTGTAGAATTAGTATTTCAGTAAGCTACCACCACCCCTCATTTCTACTCTAGATCCAACCCGTAATTTAATGGTTAATTACACTCTGCATTTTTTTTCTTCTTCCAGAGTGAATGCAGGTAAAAGGACCCTAGTTATAGACCTGGCCCCTCTTTGCATTTCAATGGCTTCCCCAATGGAACAGCCAAATTCCAGTTTGCTATTAAAATGGGCAACAGACCAACAAAAATCTATGCTCATCAAAAATTCAGTAAAATAAAAAGATGTAAGAGGACATTTTCAAAGAATTTGGTCTGACCCCCTTGTATTTTTAATGTATGCAAAATGTATTTTTTTTTTTTTGCACCTGCAAGCACAATCTATAAGCCAACTCTAGCCTCCAAATTGCCAAAGCTCAAAAAAAGAAAATATCTGCCTTTCAAATTCAACCCAGAAACCTAGTAATGAGACAAGGATGGGATGGAGGGCTGCCTAAAACTATTTATAGGAATATTGAGGGGGATAATTGCCATCTTGTGATTTGTTCTGAAATACTACTGCCTGGCGGAGATGTGTGCAGCACACCAGAGGGTGAAGGGAATCCTTAGAGATGCTGGGACACCTGAGCATCTTACAGCTGCAGCTTGACTCCCGTCCTTTCTTCCTCCTCCTCCTCCTCCTCCTCCTCCTCCTC
>JADRCD010234592.1:2783-24984 GCA_019843815.1 Montemys delectorum
GGAGGAGGAGGAGGAGGGAGAAGGAGAAGGAGAAGGAGAAGGAGAAGGAGAAGGAGAAGGAGAAGGAGAAGGAGAAGGAGAAGGAGAAGGAGGAGGAGAAGATTCCTAAGAAATAATTTAGAACTGAAGGTCATGCATTTCTGTCATGAATCCCAACCCAGTAGATGAAATAGGTCTATTGTGTTATTTCAGAGCATTAGAAATTAAAAAAAAATTAAGAATACACAATGGCTGAGTATAGGAATGAGATAACAAGGGGACAAGGTCTTCAGAAGGGTGGATGGATTTCTGGCATGCTAATGGAGCACAAGGAACATATCAAAACATTCTCATATACCCATGTTCTCAAAAAATCTTCTATTTCTGTTAGTTCTTAGGAAACTAATGGAGACAGCCCTCCATCAACATGAGTACATCATCAACTGATAAAGAAAAGTTGGGCCATAGAGAGATGGTTCAGTCAGTGACGCACTTGTCATACAAGTATGAGAATTCCCATACTGAGTCTCAACACCCATGTAAAAAGCCAGGTTGAATGGTGCATGCCTGTAATTCCAAAACTGGGAGGTAGAATCCTCCTAGCCAGTTAGTTTAGCCTGAAATCAGCAAACTGTAGGTTCAGTGAGAGACAACACTCTTAAAACAATTAAGATAGAGATTGATTGAGAAAAACAGTGTTAACCTCTAGGCTACTTGTTTGCACTCACATGCATCTGCACACATGCATACATAGACAACAACACAGAGACATGTATATACCACAAACATGCACATGCTTACATATAACAGGGACACACAAAAGAACAAAACATACATAGACCACACACAGGCACATAGATACTTGTGTGTACAAAAAGAACACATAAACAAACATGCATATATAACACAGGTACATATACATACATACACATACATGTACTCATTTGCACACAAAACAATATATAAACATATATATACCACACAAACACACATATAAACATGTATATACACACATAAGCATGGACACACATACATAAGCATGGAGGGAGGGAGAGAGAGAGAGAGAGAGCGAGAGAGAGAGAGAGAGAGAGAGAGAGAAGAAAGAAGAGAGAAGGTCTAAAGAACAAGGTCCGCCAGCTGAATTCATTTTAAAGGAATCTCCAATTGAGTGATGCTAAGAAATCCTAAAATGAAACAGCCTTGAATGAAGAAATCAGAGTAACCTGTGAGCAGAAGAAAAGGGACACTTAGCACAAAACATTGTTATAGAGCTCTGCATCTTTAGTTCTAATAAAATTGTTGGACTATAGTCTAAATAAATGAGGACAATACCTAAAGAAAGACAAAGTCATAAACTGTAGGAGAAAAAGAATCTAACAAAAATGCAAAGGCATAGAGTCCTTCCCATTTAGTGATGAAACAAAACAGAAGTTACCGAAGATGAAGAAGCTGAGTTTAAACAGAAAGTACCAGTTTGTTAGCTTATATGCTATGTAAAACTTTACCTTCTGAAAAAATATATCAAGACTATATTAGAAAGTACAAAAATAGGTGGCAATATGCACCAAGGAAAATAATAACAAAACAATTAAAATATCAGCAATTAATCAAATCAGCTTTCCAGTCATTGCCAGGGAACCTTGACAAGTGGCTCACAAGAATTGTCTTAGTCCATCCTTGTGTTTTCTCCTCAGTATCTCCATGGAAACTTTCAGACTCCTCTTTAATTTCAAGGTTGAAAATTCTAGTTGAGACAAGATGTGATTTTAAAATGAGAAAATATTTGTCTGGTTAGGTAAAATTTTATTCTTTTTAATCTTAAACTCATTTGCTGACCATATTAAGACAGAAGAACAGGAATTTACAGCACTGGTTGATATTATCGCTGTCAAGTTCTGTTACATGACTGGCTTTGACTTTGTGTAAGCCTCTGGTGCTTAACCAGCACAAACCCCAGGAATCACATACACACTCACTCTCTGTCTCTGTCTGTCCTTCCCCATTTCTTGTCTCCCTTTCTTTCATCTTCTCTGCATTTATTAAACATTAAGGTTTTCATTGGAGTTTTTCTATGGAAAAAAACACAGCCTCTGAGAAATCTTTGTTGGACCTATTTATCCACTCAACACACATTCTTTGAGCTTCTAGTCTGTGTTCAATCCCACAAAATGAGATATTTCCTGCCTAATGCATGGCAAGATCTTTGGACATCTACAAAATCACAACATTTTCTATTTTATAGTTAATAAAGATCAAATATTGTGTTTTAAGTAGTATATTCTCAGGAACAGGAACTTGTACTAGCAATATAATACTAATGAAGAAAAAAATGTGAAGTGCCCTGTAGACTGACTCCATACATTTTAAATGTTAGTGAAAGTAGAAAATGTATAAAATATATATTATATAAAAGCAAGTTTGAAATCCAATTGAATGGTGTATCCATGCAAGGTCAACTCCATGAGGTGTTCACACAAGAACTGTACATGTTGAAGGAAAATGGAGAGTGTCAGACATCGTCACTGAGGTCTGTGTGGGCACCAGAAGATGGCTGAGTTGGCAGTAGCAGAAACCAATCGAGCGCTCAGCTGCATTGGCTAGTACCCTTTCCAACTCTCCCGCCTGAAAAGACCAATCCCTGGTTTCAGTTTTCCTAGAGAAGGCTGAGGAAGAAAATGTCAATTCTCTCAAAGACCAGAGCAACCAGAAAAGTTCACCTACCGAAGGAGGAACCCCAGTATCTAAAGCTTTTCCTGTCATTGATTTCTATGATAATGGGGTGTCTTAGTATGATAATGAGGCATCTGCTATCGAAGCCTCACGTCAGGAGAAAGGAAGCTGTTTGCTACACCGGCCAGACCTGGGCTCTCCACCCCAGTGACACCTGAAAGGCTGGTGGGAACATGTGCATGTTCTCTTGTTCTCCTCAAAGTCCTTGATCTTCATGTTGACTTCATGTTCTATGAGACTTCTGGCCAATCAGAGGCTTCATAATGAATGGCACAGGTTTGCTGATACACTGCTCACTTTCTCTTGGTTGGCACCAACTCTGCCTCATTTACTTTCTCCTTAGAGGCTTCTAGAAATTATCCAGACCTTGGCCACAACCCCCTTTCCTTCCAAAATGATTTTTGTAAACTCAAAAAAAGTACAAGAGTCTTATTCTCTAGCTGTGTTCCAAATCAACTGGAAGAAAAGCTTCTTGGTTTCCGACATAAGCCACTTTGTGAGGACACTCAGAGTTTTAGCCGTTGTTAAACATCAAGCTTAGCCTGTGAAAGGTGTAGCTGGGTATGTTTGCCTTCCCTTTCACACCTAGCAGAGCTCCAACTACTGATGTGGTTTAGAATCACTATTACTGTTACAATTAGTGTTATATAGGATATAAATATGCAGGTGATGCAAGATTATTTGATATTAACTTAACTAAATTTAGCCTCTAGTTAGATAATACATTTTGATTTGCTTATTTTTCTTGGGGTGGAACATCTCAACCACAGTAATATTATTTGGTTTTCATATCCCTTCATGAGTATTTTCTTTATTTATTCAGAAGTACAGTTCCATCTATATTTTTATTGTACGGAAATATTTGAACAATCTAGTAGAGGAACACTAGGTTTTGGTTTGGTTTGGTTTTATGTTGTTTTATTTTGTTTCTTTGTTTTTACATAGAGAAATAGGTGAGTTCTGACAAGAATGTCACTTCATGATGAAACAAATCAATGAATTACAGCTCATTTGCTTATTAGCTGGGTAGCCCTGATCCAGTTCTCTACCCTTCTGAGCTTTGGTGACCTCCTCTGCAGATAGAATAAACTCTATTTATTCTCATAATAGTTTTGAGGGTGATTTAAAAATGTAACTGGACTATAGCCCAGTGGCAGAGCACATACTAAGCATGTATGAGGTCCTAGGTTTAGTTCTGACTCCTCTCAAAAGAATAAATGAGTAGAAGGCAACTTTACCACTAGCTTAGTTCTGGGGTGATGGCTCACCAGGCAAAGCACTTGCAGTTAATCAATAAGAACATGAATTTGGGGCCCCAGTATCCATATAAAAGCTAAGGTATGCACCTGTAATTCAAGTGCTAGTGGACAGACTTACCCTAACGAGTGGGCATTGCTGGGCACACAGCCTAGCCAAAGTGACAGTCTGAGTTCCTTGTTCAATGAGAGACCTTGCCTCAAAACCAGGGTGAAGAGCAATGGAAAAAGATAGCTGTGGCAACACCTTTGTTCTTTACAAGTATATGTATGGGTGAAATACTCCCTCTACACACAGACACAGACACACACACACACACACACACACATACACACACACACACACAGTTTTGTATATTGCTTGGTACACAGAATTCTCAATAGTGTCTTTAAAAAGATTTCTCTTATTATTTGTAACTTTGTATGTGTGTTTCTGTGTGTGCGTATGTACACATCAATGCAGGTACGCACAAAGATCTCAGAGCCCCCGCAAGCTGTAGTTATAGCAGTTGTGAGTCACCTGACATGATAACTGAACTTGAGTCTCTGGAAGAGCAAAATGTGCTCCTAACCACCACGACATCTCTCCAGTCCTTAATAGTGTTTCTATTGCCTCCATTTTTTTTTTATAACCTCCATGTTAACCTCGCTGTAGATAGAATACTAACCTTTAGCTGAGAGACAGCCAGTATAGTATACGGTAAGTGTTAGGAGCACATACTTTGGAACCACTCATTTCAGAGGCAAAATGAGTTAAGATTTCCATGGAGGAATATATGCACATTTTGGGGAGTCTCTTGACGACAGAGTATCCCTGGGAAACAGAGTCTGTAGTAGAGCTGGTAGAAGAGACAATAGCTGAGCTGAGATATTGAGGGACAAATGATGTTAGAGCTTTGGAAAAGTAGATCAAAAGTAGATCCCATTCAAAGGGAACAACACAGCCCCGGAAACAAGATAGTAAGGCATTGGGAAGGGAGTACTTAGTAACCTCAAAACGCAGGAGGGCAAGTGGAGAGAAAGTGGGTCTCTGGGGGATGCTGAGATCAGAACGAGAAGGATCGTGAACTGAGTCCTAAGGAGGTTCATATTCTTTGTATAGATGGCTTAGAGACATTCATCATCATGGGGGAAGTAAAAGCCTCTAGAGCAAGAGTAGGGTATTATAGCTACAGAACTTAGCATTAGGCGACTGCCCTTTTCACTCCATGGTGGGTAATACCATGCTATCTGAACACATTCAGTCAATTAAGAATACTGACTGCAGGCTGCAAAATATCCCCATTGTGCCAAAATGTCTGTGGAGTGGGTGGGGAGAGGGAAAGAAGGTGTGATAATTAAAAGAATTGTTACTTGCAATGTCACAGGAGCTGACGTGTTAACTCCACATGCTGGGAAGCTAGAATGCTCCCAGCTGCCATGGGGAGGGAGGATTTTGATCCCTGGCACCACTCATTGGGACAAGATGAATCACAAATGTGTTAATAGTGAGGTTCCATGTCATAATGTGCCAGATGGAGGTGGTTACATCTCTGATTGATTGCCTCCTGGCCAAGACAGGGGTTTTCCAGAAGGCGAATGTCTCCAAATTGGCATCCAAGCTCTAGGGATCAGCAGGTCTTTATTATGGTCAACAAGGACCTGACATTCTCTACTTTATGAAGTGTGGCTGCCCCCAAGATATGGGCAGCCAAAACCAGTATCTGGATAAAGAAAGATGTGTGGAAGGTGTGATTGACAACAGAAACAGGTTTGGGCTGGGCAGTGCTTGTGTAGTTAAGCATGGTTGTTAGCCAATCTGGATGCATTGGAAATGTGAGGATGTGAGTGGGGGGTGGGGTGGGAAGAGGCAGTACAAGTCCTGCTTATGAACAAAATAAATTAGAAGGAGAGAGGGGAGGGAGCGAGGGAAAGTTGGAAGGAGGGAGGGAGGGAGGAAGAGAGAGAGGCAGAGAGAGAGAGAGAGAGAGAGAGAGAGAGAGAGAGAGAGAGAGAGAATGCTTCCAAGTCTCAGACCCCAAATCCCCACAGCAGATGAGTATGGATGCCAGGCAGAGACCACAGGGCAGACACGGAGCGAAGGACAGCTCGGTGACCTTCCTGTCTGTTCCCTTGCACTCTCTCCGACCATGACCACCCAGCCCTTTGTTGTTGCTGCTTCCCCCCTCTGTGCAAGCCTCAGACTATAAACAGCCAACTACAAGGGCAATAACTGTGGCATCCTACTGGGAAGGAAGGCAGCCTCTCACAGTCTCTGGAGCAGGCGCTGGGTCCTAATACAGGACAGAGAATAAAGCTTCATTACGGAACAATGGAGTTAGCTGCCAGAGCCTACAGATTTGAATAAACAACAAATAAGCAACATCTGCTCCAGCATATGTGTATGGTAAAAAAAAAAGTCACAAAATAAAAGAATTTGTAAATGCCAAAAGCAACACTAAACTGCCAGGGCTACTGTAGAGTGAATTTTTAATTGCACATGCAAAGAGGCAGGCTGCGGGTATTAGTCTCACATATGTCTTCTTGCTGCCAACCTGGGAGTATAGATGAATTTAATTAAATAAGGATTATCCCTTCTCCCCAGTACAATTACTTATTTATAACAATGATAAAATTGCCTAATAAAATTGTAATATTTTTTAAAACAAGGCTAGAAAATACCCAGCTTTTTGTAAAAGTTGTTCAGAGCTATTTGGGTTTGAATATGTCTTTAAAATTAAGTCTACTGCCTAGGAACAAAAAGAGAAAGAGAGAGAAAATTAGAAAGACAGGAAAGAAGGAAGGAAGGAAGAAAAAAAGAAAGAAAGGGAAACCACCATCAGCTAAATGCAGGCGGCACCTCATCATAAAGCTTGTCATATTTAAATAGACAGAAGGCACATTATAGAGAAATATAAAGATGACAACAGACGACATGGGAGTCAGCTTCTGGGGAGTGTGCAAAAAAAATTAAGCAATTAGACTTGAATTGAGGCCAGACAACTGAGCCAAGGGACTGGGCCCCGAAAGCTGCTCTCCACGACTCTACTGGTCCTAATAGGTCCTCTGACCAGGCGACTCCTAGAAATCAATCCCTTCATTTTGGGAGGATGTGCTGTTGCATAGGTGCTGTTTCCCTATAGACACAGCATCTCTTAAATCAGCCAAACATCAAAAGAGAGGAGCACCCGGTCCTCTCCTGGTCCTCTCCTTGGGGGCAGTGAAGTCTATCTATTCCTCAGCAATGTACATGACCACGGAGGTCATAGTTGCTGATCTGGGTTTAAAGCTGTCATGGGCGAAAGGATGTGCAGCAGGCTGTGGAAGAAATACCCCTCTTCGCAGGCTTCAGGTTTCTGTTTATTTTTTGAGTTTATTTTTCATTTTACTAGCTTTCCTGTACAAGGGTTTAAAGTGGATGCCGAGTGCACCACAGGGAGCATGCTTCTCAGGTCAGTCCACAAGGCAAGAGAATTTACCACAGTGAGGGGCTCTGCAGTGTTTGGCTGTGGTAGCAGTGCCATCTGCACCTAACTTCCCTCCCCGGCCATGAGGAGATGATGAGTGAAGGAAACCCAGAAGATGCAGGTGTAATGCCTGTAATGTGGTACCCAGGAGGTGGGTGTGCAAAAGAGTGTACCAGAAGAAGTTCAAGATTCTCAAATCCATCATAGCCAGCTCCCTCTCAGATATTAGCATCTTTCTACTCATACATTACATTTTATTCTGTGAAATTCAACAATTATCTGGTATCTGTTGATATTCATAAGTTCCATGAGAGAATAGGGTTGACTTTCCACTCACTTAAATATAAGGAACTTGAGCTTCCCTGAACTATGATGTCGGCCAGGGAAACCTGGGACTAATCTCAACAGATACTGAGGATGATCATATTGAAATCCAAGAACTATCTAAATATTGTCATTTTGAGAATATACATTGTTGCCTGCATGTAACACATTGTCATAAAGTTAAATCATACCAGTGAATTACAATGGGAACTTCTGGGCTGGGGATGTAGAACTGTGGTAGAGCCCTTGACTAGCGGGCATGAGGCCCTGGATACTCAGCACCGCAGATAAACAAACATACATTAGGACTCCCTCTTTAATCTAACATGAGAGGAGCCCAGATGTGACATGACCAGTGTGACAGACAGTCTGCATAGAGTCAGGCAGCAGATCCAATCCTCAAGTAGAGTAGTTTAGCAAAAGAAAGAGAAATAGAAGCAAATAGTTATAGTCTCTCCTGGTGAGACCTATAGCAGTGCCCTTTGGAGAAGCAAGAGCCCAGTGATCTGACTGAGAAACGAGAATGGTGGATTCTAATTAGTGCCTCAGCACCTTTGAAATAGCACCAGAAGACAGAAGGGAGAGAGGCAGGAACAGAGAGAGAACAAACAAAGCCTAGTGTTGGGTGGTAAGTGAGGAGAAGCCCAGCCCAGAGGCAAGATATAAAAGAAGTGCGTTCAAACACCCCTTTTCTAAATCGGAGGCAAAAACACTACTAAGGAACACTTAACAATTTATTCTTACTAAATACAAAAATAATACTTAACTTTAAATGGTACTTATAGATGATTTTTGTTGAATACATTGTTGGTTCTGTTTTATATTAGTTAGAAGATACAGACAAAAGAAAGAAAGAAAAATTAGGTATCATTCTGCCATCAAAGGTCAGCATAATAGCACCATAGCTTATTATCATCTATCGATAATCTCAGTCATCTATCTATCTATCTATCTATCTATCTATCTATTTTGTATCTATTAACTATCTGTCTATCATCTATCTATCCATCCACCCACCTATCCATCTATCATATATCTCTCTATCTATACATATTTGTAGATTTATCTATTTATTTACCCATATATTTACCCATCAATTTACGCTCAATATTTATGTATGGTACAGAAATTATAGATACTATAAATTATAGGTCCTATATATCCATAAACTCTCTGTATATAACCCTGGCTGACCTGGAAATCAGTGCTAATCAGGTGGACCTCACACAGAGATTCACCTTGCATCTGCTTCCTGGGTGCTAAGATTCAAGGCAGTAACACCACACCCAGCTGTAGATATATTTTTATGTACATGTGCATTTTAATGAAAATAATTGAAATATTCTTCCTTGGGAACAGTCTTCATAGTGATGTCTTAGCGTCAGCTATGGTTTTAGTTAGTGCATCGTGACAAAGCAGGCCTGATGATCTCATCTCAGTGACTAGTCCACACTCGACTTTATGCTTCATCATTCAAATGCTCCTCTTGGTTAGACATCTAGGCTAGTCCTGACTTCTGTACCTTTTTAGTGTTGCCCAGAGTGACTTTCTAGTGTGTATACTGAGGCTGGCAGTTAGTCACAGTTGAAAATGTCAGATGTAAATTGTTTAATGAGTTTCCTTGACACAGATAGACTACATGGGCACTTGCACCTCTATCTGACTAAATTGAACTTACAATTTACTTCTTACATGATAATTGAGTTGAAAATTGCTCAGTTATATACTCCTTATTTAGTAAAAATTCCTTCTGCAATCTTTCATTTTGTTAAGATTTTTGTGAAATATTTGAAAATCTTTCAGATTTTAATACATAGAAGGTAAAGAAAAGAACACAGCAAACATTTGATTCTTATAAGCACCCAAAGGCTCTATCAAAAGTTAACATTCAATTGCTACTTCATGGTTAATTGCTACTTTCTGTTTTTCAAAATTGCTGGGGATCAAATCCTAAGCATTGCACATACTAAGGAAGTGCTTTACCCGTGAGCTTCAATCCCTGTAAAAAGGAAAATATCAGGTATAGGAACCCTGGACAAACTCTGTAGTCTCACTTCTATCACATTCATCTTTCTGCAAAAGTTAAGCACGGTCCTAAGTGGGTGTTCATGTTTCCCTTGCATGTGTTTGTGGTTTTAGTTTGTACATATTTAGTACAAAATGAATACAGGTAAGGTTAATATATATTGTATATACATATGTACACATTCTATTGTGACTCTTACCTTGTGGAAATTAACTTGTTTAATATCATTGCTGTATATGATCCTACTGTACAAGTAATTACAACACTGAAGTTTCTAGTCTACAAACTATGTTGTTAATTTTGACTACACATCCCATAAAATATATTGTTAACACCATATCAATGATTTAAAATTTATAACATATAATAAGATTGTATATATATTTATTCATAGGAGCCTACTTTATACATGTAAAAGAGATATAATATATACACATGCATAATTTCCTAGAATAAACTCCAAGCAATTATCTCTGGTTTTGATTACACTAATGGTCCTTTATAATTTAAGTAGATTTTGCATATTATATTATTTCCTTTCTATGTCAATATATCTTTCTTTTCCGACTTTACACATTTTTGTCTTCTATTGCATTTTTTTTTGTAAAACTTTGTATTTTTTCCTGTTAAGGATTTAGTGCTCAAGTTTTTCTTAGCAAACAGTTTGTCTATGCTTTCTCTATTACCAATTTCCTTTGTTCTTTCTTCTGGTGTTTATTTTTTTTATTTTATTTTTTTGTCTTGCTGTGTGTGGTAGCCAATGGTGCTTGTATGTGGAGATCAGAGGGCAGCTTGGGAGGTGCTGGCTCTCTCCTTCTATCACCTGTGTCTGGGTATCATACTTGGAACATAAGGTTTGCCTACAAGTTCCTTACTGCCATGTCACCTTGAAGGCCTGCCACTCCTCTTTATTATTTCCAGCTTCACTGCATGTTTATTTCATAATGCTGTCTACTTTAGGATGACATTCTGTTTTTTGTCTGAGTTCTAACTTGATAATGAAAACAATTCCTACTGTCAATTTGTGTCAAATGGCTGCTTTGTTTTTTATAAGTCTACATTTCTGTGAAATGTCTGCATTCTCATTATGTTATCAGAATTCGTAGTTTTCACTTAACAGTTCCAGCAATTTTATTTGGAACGGAGGATGAAGCCCTTATAAATTGGTTTTGTATTGTTGTTGCTGTTGTGTCTTTTTGTTGTTATTGTTGTTGTTTTGTTTTGTCTATATGGGTTTGGAAAAGTGTTGAATATTTTACTCCACTGCATTTAATGTCTATGGAGAATTAGCCCATACTTGTGTATGTATCTAAGAAATAAATGAAATAATCTTTGCATTCACAAATTATTAGATGTAAAATTCTCCAAAAATACTGTGACAGAATATTTACATATTTTTTTATATTAAATGCGTATAATGAACTGTAACATCAGTATCTTGCTTCTGTTCCGGCTTATATTTGACCTATAGAAGACTGAAATACTGGAAACCCTTTTTAAAATTTTTGAGATTTACTTATTTAACTTGTATATATGTGGGTGTTTCGCTGCATGCATGTCTGTGCACTATGTGTGTGCAATGGCCACAAATATCTTGAGAGGGTATTGTATCTCCTGGAACTGGAGTTACAGACAGTTGTAAGCTACAAAATCAAACCTGGGAATCAAACTTGGACCCTCTGGAAGAGCAGAACCAGCTCTCCAGCGAGATTGTTAATTTTTACATGAAGCTTATAATTTGGAATAAGCTGAAGTTTAGTATTTTGTTTTCAACATTTTCTTCTGCTTTAATGTGCGCACTATTATAGTTTGATATTATAGCTCTTGATTAGTTTCTGTGTTTCTTTTTCTATACTCCCATGTCCAATTTTTCACAGCTAAACTTCCATGGTAAATTTGCTGTAATAAAGTGGAGTTTAAACATATCATCATATTTTTAATCTCGCAGGGTGTATGTGTGTCAGTGTGCATGGAGGGTGCTATGTGTCAGTATATGTGTGTACATGTTAATGTACAGTGGAAGCCAGAGATGCATGTTGCCCTGTCACATCAACCTTACTTTTATGAAACAGAGTCTGTTCTAGTTGTCTTATGTCAACTTCACATGTACCTAGACATACCTGTGAAGACAGAATCTCAGCTGAGGACTTGCTCCCCTCATGCTGACCTTTATGAAAGACTATAGGGTCATTTTATGATTGATGACAGATGTAGGATAGCCCAGCTCCCTGGGGCGGGGAGTGCCACCCCTGGCCAGGTGGTCTTGGGCTGTATAAGAAAGCAGGTTGCCCAAGTCAAGAGCAGCAAGCCAATATAGACAGCATTCTTCCATGGTTCCTGCCTCTAAGTTCCTGCCCTGAGTTCCTGCCTTGGTTTCTGATGATGGCCTGTACCGTATACTCCAAACAAACCACTTCTTCTCCAAGTTGATTTTGATCATGTTCTTTATCAGAGCAACAGAAAAGCCAATGTAAGGCAGCAGGGTCTCCTATGGAATGTGAACTGCATAGGTTTTGCTAGACTTGCTGACTAGCATGGGATCCACCACCCCTCACTCCCAGCTCACTATGTACATGTAAGTCTTGCATGTAGGTGTGGGATCTGAACTCAGGTCCTCATGCTTACATGCATATAAAACATGCACACGTTTTATAACTGAGCGAACTCCCAGCCTCTCTCAAGTAATTTCACAGCATTTTTTTTCCAAGTGCTTAACTGGAACTGAACATCTTGTTGATCTTACTATTCAAGTTTACTCCTTCCATTCCTGATTCCAACTGTTCTAGAATCCTTTTAGTAACATTTAATGAGAGGAACAATTAAAAAAAAAAAAAGCATTAGCTAAGAGCTTTACATATAACAACTCACGCCTTCATAGTCTCTTGAGGAAGATCGTGTTACCAAAGCCCTTAAAGCTTCTCTTTAGGCAGAGACACAGAAGCATAGACACTGGGAAACTCATTCTCGAGCTGCCGCTGATAGAGCGTGGTGCTTCTGGGATTCGGCTTCCAAGCATGCCTACAGTTCTTTGAGCCCTTTATCTTCGAGGATGTGGCTGTACTTGCTGAAGCTTCCTAGTTTTTGGAAATGATGTTAGGTGTATGTCCAAAGAATATGTCTGCTTATAAAATCATTCAGTTCTAAATAACACTATTTCCCATCCCCAAGTTGCCACTTCGTGTTACTAACAAGATATTTGAGTTTCTCTGGGGTTTTTCTGTCTGGAAATTCATAGATGACCTTTGTCTTGGCAAATCCTTTAACTTTGTATAATTTACTTTGTTATTATATATTCTAATTTCACCGATATGCTTGGCTTTTGTAAACATTTTATTGTGGCATTTATTTATTTTGCCCAAAGTATGATATACACATAAAAAACTCAAATCCTAACATAAGCCAATAGTCTGTGGGTTCCTCTAGGGTTTGACTCTTGAAGATGGAAGGGCTGGGAAAGCAGAAGTTTGGAGTACTTGTTGTCTCCCCTGGTTCTTCTGCTGAGTGGTATGCAGCTTAGCTGTCTCCTTCCACAGACAGGTACAGCCTTGAGCAAAAGCATTCACTCCTGGTTCCAGGTACAACTTCCTTTCTGATTGAGCATCCTGACAGTGTCAGTGCCATCATGATGCTTCTACATATAGAATTTGCATTGCTTATTGTTGATTTCTATCACATTTGCTCATAGTTTTGTGGAAACTGCCCCTCGGTTAACCAACCCGAGCATTCCATCTGCTTTTGTTTGTTTGCTTGCTTGCTTCACTTTGTTTTGAAATAAGATCTTTCTTCCACTTTTTACTTTCAACCTTCCAAATGAAAATGTTCATTTCAGCAGTTATTTCAATTTGTTAGGATCCCAGACTTGTCACTCTGGTTGTCTGTTAGTCATTTCTCAAAGCATAAAACCAATAGCCAATGTTTAGCTGACTGTGTAAATGCCACACACACTGCAGGGATAACAGCTTAGTAGATGACATTACATTTTATTTATGCCAGTTGTTACCAAATATTAGGGACCATCAGTTTTAAACCACTGAGAACGACATGGAAAAGCCCCTATGAAACTAAGGCCAGTCATCAACTATAAGATAAATCTCAATTGCAGAGATGAAATCTGGGGAAATATGCTCAAATTCAGCAACCAACCCTTCTCTTGTTCAATAGATTTCTCTATCTGGACTCACATTTTCTACACCTTGTTGGTGCTCCTACAATGGAGCCATTTCCTAACTGTAGAGAGTCATTTCAACCTGCAGACAGGCAAAACATACTCTGGAACAGCAAGCTCTCATATGCAACCTGATCCTTGTTTGTAACCACAGTGAGCCAAAACCGCTCAGGGCTGGGAAGCTGGTTCTTTCAGTTTCTTTGGAAAAGCTGTATAAAGCATCTGTCTCCTCTGTCTATTATCTATCTTCTCTATATCTGTATCTACATCTATCTATCTATCTATCTATCTATCTATCTATCTATCTATCTATCCATTTATCTATCCACCCATCTATTTAACTGTTATTTCTCATAAAATTAATCAGAACCTCTGTTAAACAGAAATAACAAACTTACTGTCTGTTAAGTCCACTTAATATTTTCTAGATTTATCTAAATGGTGTTCTGTTTATTATATAATAATTATTGTATCTTTTCTATGAATATAGATAATTTCTCTACACATCATCTAATTTTCTGTAATTTTTCTAAGGAAGTCACTCTGTGTTTGTGGAGGGGTATGTGTGTTTAAAGTATATTCCGTTTTTTCTATTAGTATTTTCCTGAACTATTCTTTTTATATCCTTAACTTTTCAATCTATTTAAATTTGCTGTTGTGCCATTTCATGTAGCTATATGAGTCCACCCACTAGATATCATATCCTTTTTCTATAAATAATGTGGATTGTGTCAGTAGAGGTATGCTCTCCATCTTTGAAGCACTTCCCTTAGTATTACTGGCAGAACGTATGCCTCTGGTGAGGTATTTTAGTTAGTGTTGTCTGAAGATGTCTTCATCATCTTTTCCCAAGGCACTTGCAGAAAGGACATTCTGGCTTACAACTATTGTATCACAGCCTCCATCTTTTCTGATGAGAAGGCCCTTGCCTTTTAAATTTTTACACTTCTACTCTTTTACTGTGTCGATTTGAACATGCTCTTCCACTTGGTCTTCATGACTTTGACCCTAACACTTTGGGGTGTAACATTCTATGCATATATCCTGTTGGTATTTGCTAAACTTTTCCAATTTATACTTGCATGTGCACATTTATGAGTAGATTATGGAAAATTACTCTCTTTTTTCTTAGCTTTAGAGATTTTTATTTATAATTTGTTTGTTTCATAATATATTAGGCTTTTTTTTATCTTAATTTCGTGTGTGTGTGTGTGTGTGTGTGTGTGTGTGTGTGTGTGTGTGTATTCATGGTGTATATGTTTGTTTCCCATGCTTTTGTTTTCTCTTCTGGTATGTGTCTTTTATACTAATATTTTTTTAATTGGATATTTTATTTATTTACATTTCATTTTTATTACATATTTTCTTTATTTACATTTCAAATGATATCTCCTCTCCTGGTTACCCCTTCATAAATATCAAAAACAAAAACAAAAACAAGAAACTAACCCTATTTCCTTCCCCCTCCCCCCCAACTCACCAACCCACTCTCTCCCAATTCCTGGCCCTAGCATTCCCCAACACTGGGGCATAAACCTTCACAGGATCAAGGGCCTCTCCTCCCATTGATGACCAACTAGGCCATCCTCTGCTATACATATGCTGCTGGAGCCATGAGTCCCACCATGTGTACTCTTTGGCTGATGGTTTAGTCCCTGGGAGCTCTGAGGGTACTAGTTAGTTCATATTATTGTTTGTCTTAAGGGGCTGCAAACCCTTCAGCTCCTTGGTTCCTTTCTCTAGCTCCTCTTGGGGACCCTATGCTCAGTTCAATGGATGTTGTGAGTCTCTACATCTGTATTATTCAGGCACTGTCAGAGCCTCTCAGGAGACAGATATATCAGGCTCCTGTCAGCCAGCACTTGCTGACATCCACAATAGTGTCTGGGTTTGCTGATTGAATAGGAAAATTACTCTTTCAAAATGTTTTTCCTGCATAGTTCTCCTTGACCAAGGCCTTCTTTACAATCCAATGTGTATTTGATCCTCAACTTACTGTTGAGATTTGTAATAATTTCACTTATTTTGAGTATATTTTCTTTTGCAATATTTAGCATGATGATATTTCATGATTCCAACATCTAGGGTTTCTTATGGCTTTTCTCAATTACTTTTGTTGTTGTTTGTCCATTTGTTTGTTTTGGTAAGTAGTGGCTATATTTTCTTATTTCTTCATACATTTAATAAATTTTATTTTACCTAGACATTGAGAATAGTTACTGCTTCAGGATGCAAGGGACCTTTAATGGAAAGCTACCTATTATCCCAAATGGAACATTTTTTCACTTCTTCTAGCCTTTTCTATCTCTTAGACTTTCTGATGCATGTTAGTTCAAGTACAGTGTGCTGTGGGCAGATTTCATACCTAGAATTTGGGGATTTTTCACCTTGGCCATCTCCTTCTGGGAGTTATATCTCTTAACTTTTTTGAATTCTTCTATCTTTATCCCAGACTTTGCGAAAACCAACAAGATGGACAAACCCTTCGCTAAACTAAGAAAAAGACACAGAAACAGTATCCAAATTAACAAAATCAGAAAGGAAAAGGGATACAGAACAACAAAGTCATTAGGTCTTACTTCAAAAGCCTGTACTCCACAAAACTGGAAAATATAAATGAAATGAATGCATTTCTAGACAGATACCACATACCAAAGTTAAATCAAGATTACATAAACTATCTAAACAGTCCCATACCCTTAAGGAAATAGAAGCACTCACTAAAAGTCTCCTAACTACTCCCCACCCCACCAAAAAAAAAAAAAGAAAGAAAGAAAAAAAAGAAAAGAAAAGAAAAAAATCCAGGGCCACATGGTTTTAGTACAGAATTCTACCAGACATTAAAAGAGGAGCTAATGTCAATACTACTCAAACTAATCCACAAAATAGAAATAGAAGGAACACTATGAATATGAAACCACAGTAACCCTGATATACATAAATGACACAAAGTCTCAACAAAGAAAGAGAACTTCAGATTAATTTCACTTATTTTACACAAAAATACTTAATAAAATTATTGTAAACCAAATCCAAGAACACATAAAACACAGCGTTCACCATGATCAAGCAGGCTTCATGCAAGGGATACAGGAATAGTTCAATATATGAAAATCCATCAACGTAATCTACTATATAAACAAACTGAAATGACATGATCATTTTATTAGATGCTGAAAAAGCCTTTGGCAAAATCCAACACCTTTTCAAAGATTCAAGGCACATAACTAAACATAATAAAGCAATATACACCAAACCAATAGCCAACAACAAATTCAATAGAGAGAAACTTAAAGCAATTCCATTAAAACAAGGGACAAGGCAAGGCTGCCCACTCTCCCACCATTTATTCAATATAGCTCTTGAAGTTCTGGGTAGAGCAATAAGACAACAAGAGGAGATCAAAGGGATACAAACTGGAATGGAGGAAATCAAGATACCACTATTTGCAGACAATATAATAGCATACACATAAGCAATCCCCAAAATTCTACCAGAGAACTCTTGAAGCTGATGAAGAACTTCAGCAAAGTGGCTGAATATAAAATTAATTCAAAGAAATCGGTAGCCCTCCTTTATACAAATTATAAAAATGCGGAGAAAGAAATTAGGGAAGCAATTGCCACAAATAACATAAAATATCTAGATCTAACTCTAACCAAGCAATTAAAAATCTATAGAAAAAGAACTTCAAAACTCTGAAGAAAGAAATTGAGGAAGACATCAGAAGACAGAAAAATCTCCCATGGTCTTGGATAGGTAGATAAACATATTGAAAATGGCCATCTTACCCAAAGCAATCTACAGATTTAATGCCATCCCCATCAAATTTCCAACACGTGTTTTATAGACCTTGAAAGTACAATTCTAAACTTCATATGGAAAATTAAACAAACAAACAAGCAAACAATCCTGAACAATTCCAGACCTCAAGCTGTACTATAGAGCAATAGTGATCAAAACTGTACGGGTACAGAAGCAGACAGGTTGATCAATGGAATAGAATCAAAGACCTAGGAAAAAACACAGACACCTGTGGACACTTGATTTTTGACAGAGAACCAACCCATACAATGGAAAAAAGAAAACATCTTTTTCCTAACTGGTCTAACGGGGTGTCTGGATGTACAAGAATGTAAATAAATCTGTATTTATATCATCCTGCACAAAACCCAAATCCAAATGGATCAAGAACTTCAATATAAAGCCAGATACACCAAACCTGATAGAAGAGAAAGTGGGAGTCTTTAATGCACTGGTACAGGAGACAATTTTTCTGAACAGAACACCAGTGGCTCAGGCTCTAAGATCAACAATTGATAAATTGGACCTCACGAAACTAAAAAGCTTCTGTAAGGCTAAAGACACTGTCAATAGAACAAAATGGCTGCCTGCAGATTGGAAAAAAATCTCCACTAATTGTACATCTGACACAGGGCTAATATCTAAAATATATAAGGAACTCAAGAAGTTAAACTCCAACCAATCAAATAACCCAATTTTAAAATAGGGCACAGAGCTAAACAGAGAACTCTCAACAGAGAAATCTCCAATGACTGAGAAGCACTTAAAGAAATGTTCAACATCCTTAGTCATAAGGGAAATGCATATCAAAAAGACCCTGAGATTCCACTTTAGCTCAGTCAGAATGGCTAAGATCAAAAGCGTAAGCAACAGCACATGCTGGAGAGGATGTGGAGAAAGCAGAACACTTCTCCATTGCTGATGGGAATGCAAACTTGTATAACCACTTTGGAAATCAATCTGGTCGTCTTTCAGAAAATTGGACATATTTATTTACCACTCCTAGATCAAGCTATACCACTCCTGGGCGCACACTCAAAAGATGTCCCACAATACCCCAAGGGCACGTCCTCTACAATGCTCACAGCAACCTTATTTGTAATAACCAGAATCTGGAAACAACCAAGATATCCCTCAAACAAAGAATGGATACAGAAATTTTGGTTCATTTACACAATGAGATATACAGGTATAAAAACAAGGACATCATGAATTTTGCAGGCAAATAGATAGAACTAGAAAATATCCTGGATGAGGTAACTCAGACCTAAAAGAATACAAATGACATGTACTCACTGATGAGTGGATATTAGTCATAAAGAACAGAATACCTATGATACACCCCGCTGACCCAAATAAGGAAGGCCCAAGCAAGTTTGCTTGAATCACTTAGAAGGGGAAACAAAATAGTCATAGGAGGCAGGGGGAGGGAGGACAATGGGAGGGGGAAGAAGAAAGGGAACAAAAATCAGGTGAAAGGAGAGACAGGAGAGAGGCCTAGTGTGCCAGGGGAATTAATGGAAATCTGCAGTTGTCTGGGGGTGAGGGGTCTCTAGGAAGTTCCAGAGACCTGAGATAGGAGGGGCGCCCAGGAGTCAATGCAAGTGACTTTACCTGAGATGCCTAACAGTAGGGACATGGAACCTGAAGAGGACATCTCCTGCAGCCAGGCAGCACCCGACCGCCTGTAGAAAGATAGGGCCACCAACACACCCACAAAACTTTTTACCTAAAGTTAGTTCTGTCTAAAAAACAATGCAGGTATGGAGCAGAGACCAAAGGAAAGGCCAACCAATAACTGGCCCAACTCAAAACCCATCCCATGGGCAAACATCAATCCCTGATATTATTAATGATACTCTTCTATGCTTGTAAAGAACATAACATAACTGTCCTCTGACAGACTCTACCCAGCAGTAGACCAAAATAGTTGAAGATACTCACAAACAAACATAAGGTGGAGGTAGGTGACACTTATGAAAGAGTTGGGAGGGGTAAGAATTGAAGGCCCAGAAGTAGATAGGAACTCCACAGGAAGACCAACAAAGTCAACAAGCCAGGACCCCTGAGAGCTCTCAGAATCTGAGCCACTAACCAAAGAACATCATATATAGTCTGGAGTGAGACCCCACAGGGCACATCAGTGGGAGAGGATGCATCTAATCTGGCAGAGACTTGATCCACAAAGGTGGAGGGATACCAAGGGAGGTGTCCCACTTTCTCAGAGGAGAAGGTGAGAGAGGAATGGTGAGAGGAACTTGGCGAGGGAGGGACCCAGATTGGAAGCAGCATTTAGGATGTAAACTAATTAATTAATTAATTTTAAAATGCATATATATGTGATAGAGGATAAACAATGATAGAGAGACAGACAGACAGACACAGAGAGGGGGTAAGGGAAGGAAGGAGGGGAAGAGGGAGGGAAGGAGGGAGGTAGGGAGGGAGAGAGAGAGAGAGAGAGAGAGAGAGAGAGAGAGAGAGAGAGAGAGAGAATCCAACTTGTCCAGATTTTTCTTATTAGGCAAACTACCACCTCTCTCACTTTAGTCTCCTAATTTGCCCGACTTCCCACGAAATCTTTTTGGAATAATTGGGATGGCTTATGTGATATCAGTAGACCTCCTAATTGAATGTCAAGGAAGGCAGTTCCTTTTGACAAGGGGACCTCCAGCTTCATTGAGAAGCATTCAATTAGATGGAAAACAGATGCTTATTTTTGTCTTATAAACCTCAGTGCAGGTTATGTGGTAATTACTTGAAGAGCAGGATAACAATTTATGTAATCAGCAGGACCCTATAATTACTAATGCATAATTTCTAAACAGCATTTAGCAAAATGAGACCCATACATACACTTTGTAATGGAAAAGATGTGTTTGACACCACACTAAATTAAATTTAAAATTTGCATATTTTCTTCCAGGAAACACACTAGCTTCATCTGCTCTATTTTGCTTGACTAATCTCTGCCTGCTTCCAGCTTCACTGAAGGATCATGGCAGCTGTGAGTGCTGTAACTGGGGGAATGAGAAGCAGGAACAAAGCAAGCTCACTCTGTATTCTAGAATGGACATCCCAAGAGAAGACCAAGAAAACTGCACCCTGGCAATTTCTGTCCATGAAGAGTCTGACATGAGGTTACAAAAAATTTAGAATGCAAATGTTAGTAAGAAACATAAAAATTATTTGCACTGATTTCTTTATTACTTATGGAAAAAACTGAGGTCTACAAGATGGCAGAACTTGTGCAACAGCCAGCATCAGGCAGGAGGACACCACCGACTCAGTCTCAGATGGTAAATCCATTCTCCTACACACAGCTCATAGAGCCAGCTAGACAAACCACACAATAACCACAGGGATAGGCAATACTTTCTGGAAAAGTATTTCAAATTTACACATATATTTACATTGCAGCTCAAGTGATACAAAAATGGATTGGAATTCATTGTCACAATGAATCTCCATGTATTTTAACTGAGCAAAGTATTGGCTATTTCATTCTGTCTCTGAACAATCGATCATTAATGAAGCCATATCTATTATTGAATCCTTACCTACAGTTCCTGATGTTGGGTTAAGAGGGTTGCCAGTGTCTTCTTCAAAGCTCTGGACCTACGATGTCAAAATACATCAAATTCACTAGAAATATATTCATGACACATTCACTTTATTTAACTAATAAGCAGTAATTATCAACTGATAACAATGTAGAGGGATAAACATGACTTGATGGTACTAGGTAATGGACTTCTGGGAAAAGGAGGAGGAGAAGGAGCAGAGGAGGAAGAGGTGGCATGAGACATCCACAACAAAGACTCAATGAATTAAAAGAGTTGAGGTGAGGGACAGTCACTTGTAGATGAGAGGATCAAGGCTTTATTCTAGAAGTTATGCATTAGAACTCCTTTTGCTACTGAACAATATTAAATATATGTGAGAAAGCTACCTAAGTATTGCTTGATAAGCCGATGCACAGTAATTCAGATAATGCAGCTGCTACATATTCCTTAACACACACACACACACACACACACACACACACACACACACACACAAAGATTTATTTCTATATTGAGAGAGCAGAGTTTATTTCTGAAATATTTTGGAAAGTAGTAAATATGCAACATCTATCGCCGTTAGGTAGTAACACAGCTCACTGTAGAAGTGTGCCACCAAGACAGGCTCTGTAAGGCGAAAATACTTACTGTTAACAGGTTGGACTATTTCTTTATAGGATTTAGGTTTAGCTCACTTTTTTCTGGATATAGTCATGAAGTCAAAGTTTTTACTCGAGAATTTGGAAGGACTGAGAGCTGATTAGATGAACATCCCAGCATTCCTTCTGTTGGTTTCAGTAGATCAAACCAATGTGCTTCATCACATTTTTTAAATGTAATGAGAAAACTCTCTTTTCACAACACTATCATGAAGAAAAATCAATTTGGTATACTGCAAAGCACATTTTTTT
>JADRCD010234593.1:0-10794 GCA_019843815.1 Montemys delectorum
CATTTATATATTTATATCTAAAATATATAATTATATATAAATTTATAATTTTTATATATAAAATTATGTATAATTAATATTATATAATTGTAGTATAATGTAATTAATATATTAAATAATAATTATATTATATAAACAAATATATTATATTATATATCATATAATATATAATATAATATATTATTATAGTATATTATTATAATATACTATATAATAATATAATAATACATATTATTATAATATATTATATATTATATATATATTATAAGATGTATGTATATATCCAACTTATATACAGACTAACCAATCAGTGGATGCATTGTTCCCTGATTGACAATAGAGACTTATAAATAACTCATCCATTTGGTTTACAACTTCTCAATTATTTCAGTTAGCATTCAAAAGTTTTGTTTTGAGCCATGCATAGTGGCACGTGTTTTTAATCCCAGTATTTGGAATTAGAGGCAGGAATATGAATTGCTGAAAATTCAGGGTCAACTTGGTCTACATAGAGAGTTCAAAGTCAGCCATGGTATATTGTAGTGAGTCTCTGTTCCAAAATAAACAAACAGGAATGTATTTGTTTACTTTTAGCTTGAATCAACCTCAACCAATATGCTGAGGTAGTAAGTTCCTTGGGCCTTAGTTCAAAAGAGTAGAAAATGAGAAAGTAGGTAACATTTTGTCTCAGATGAGAAGGGAGGGTGACATTTTATCTTGGATGGAGACAATTTTTCTCAAACTTTCAACAGAAGAGAGACAGTATTATGGTAATATTGCATATATCAGAACAGTGCCATAGAGAAGAATGAAGATACTTGGCCAGGCTTTATGAGAAGAGTAAAATGAAAGGAAATATAGTAAAAGCTTGTCAGGAGATAGGAAGAGAAATATGCAGTATATGGGAGTACAATACTCATAATAACAATCCTCACTCTGCAACTATATCCTGCGAATACATTATATCAAAAGGCCGTTGAATAGAAGCCATTCAACAGGGCCTGAAGACATAGCTCAGTGTATTAAGTGTTTGCTGGGTAGGCATGAGGATTGGAGTTCAGATCCCCAGAACTCATGCATAAGCCAAATGTGATAATGTGTCTGTATAATTAGTGGTGAACAAGACTCTTGATCTCAAACAAGGCAGAGGTGACGACTGACACCCAAGGTTGTCCTCTGACTTCTACTCACTAAATATGGTACCCACAGGCTCTCACTCACCCATTCACCCATCGACCTACCCACTCCCCTACACACACCCACACATACATGAACATGATCTCACACATACACTTTATGGGCACATTAGATTACAAATGAAAAACACCACAAGCAAAAGGGAGCCACAGCAGATGTCATATGTGATAGTTCAGAATGCAATGACTGCTTGGGATATTAAAACAAATAACCATGTCAGCGGGGTTGATGACCAGCTATCTTTGCTTCACTCACCAAATGGCATGCTTGCATTTGTGTTTAACTCCACGTCTTTGAAGCCTAACATCATAATCCCAACACATAAGCCTCAATTATTTGAACGTTTCCATATGCACTCAGCTTTACCTGTCTCTCCTCCAATTTCCCATGGTTCAAACCAAATGCAAGAAGACAGAAGCAAGTAGAGATCTTGTTTTCCTTTATAATTCCTGTGGCGCACTTGAATGGAACTTTGAGCCTGGTTAAGAATCTACAACCTGGAATGTGTGGTTCATGAATTGGTGCCACCTGGGATGCAACCCTGTAGACAGACTTTCTGGCAGACAGGCAAATGGGGAGAAGAGTCATGCCTACATAATAAAGATGGTAAATTTCCAAAATGGCGACTTCTTCCTCACCCTCCTGATCTGAGACAAAAGGCTGGGTGCTTGAAACAAAGGCTTTGTGGGCATTCTCTCCTGCCAGCAGGCCCCTGCTGATGGAGTGGATCACCAAGTTCTAGGCCATATCAGGGCTTGTTTGCAGAGCAGTTAAAAGCCAACCAGCCATTCTGCCTTTCTTCAAACTGACCAATTGTAGATTAAGGGAGGAAGGCTCTCCTCAGCCCGTGAAAGGAGGTGGGAAATTTGGACAGTCCCCTTTCTGCTTTGGGGAGGGTAATTTTTCTGCTGTGTGTTTGCAGTATGTGTGTTTTTCCTGCCCCAGTGAAAGTCTTTCTTCAATTGCTGATTCCTTCTCTGTTTGCCTTGTGTTCAAGATTTCTTTACTGCTTCCTGCTGGACCTTTTTCTGCCTCTTAATTCTTTAACAGGCAGAGAAATCCCGTAACAACAGTCTCTGATGTGCCACGGTCTTCCTGTGAGAAGAAAGTTCCATAGTTACACAGGCCAGGGAAGCCAACAGCCACAGCTGCCTGTGTTTGCTTTTTTAATTGGTTTGCTTTTGATTTCCAACTTATTTGACTTGGGTTCCAGATCTGTTTTCCCTGTGTAACACTGACTTGGATGCTATTAACAGGCCCATCTGTTTGCTTTGCTTAAATAAAATGTAAATTGGTTTTTGTTTTAAATTTCAGGTGCTCTTCTGGTGGTCTCTGCTGTTCACCATCTAAGGCGGTTGGGCCATAGTGGTGAATGTTCAGCTGCCAAGAGTAGAGGGATCTGATTATTTGGTCATTTTTCTTTAAATGGGTGTGATTTTTAGTATTTAAGGAAATTCTCCATCTTTTCATAGATTTTGATTTGCTGGTGGGTGATTTTTATTCCCCTCTTCTGCTATCCCATTCTTTCCTATCCAGGAACCCCACCCTCATTTGTATTCTTATGGCATGTATGTGTGTGTGTGTGTGTGTGTATGTGTGTGTTTGTGTATGTTTATATGTGTGTCTCTCTGTGTGTGCATGTGTGTGACTGTGTGTTATTTGTGAATGCATGTGCATGTATGTGTGTATGTGTGTCTATGTATGTGTCTATGTATGTGTGTCTTGTGTTTATGTGTGTGTGTGTATGTGTATATATATGTGTGTATGTTTTCCTACCACTCCTTCCCACGATGGAAGACAACAAAATACTTGCTGCTTTCTTCTTAAAGAGTAAAACAGCCACACTGATTGTGGTGGGCCTCTGCCATACATGGCTGCATTGGAGCATGCTGCTTTAGTGGGCCATTGATGGGTAAGCAATTGACAGATGAAGGGCTACTTTGTATGAAATCCTGTCCATCCAGTGTGATGCATGACAGTGAGGTGGATTTCATCAGAGACATTTAAATATTCATGGATATGGGCTTTCTTGCCAATTATGTTCTTAAGATTCTTTTATAATGGAAACCTATTTGGAAGAGAAGAAAGCTAAACTCTCACAAGAATTTAAGCAAATGCTTAAAATTAACAAGCCAGCCAACCAACCAACCAAAGAAAAACAAACGATTTCAGATTTCAGAAACAGCGAATTGGTTTAGCCAGTAAAGATGCTGGCTGCCGAGCCTAACAACCTGAATTTGAATCTACACACACACACACACACACACACACACACACACACACTCACACACACAGAGTGAACTTTATCATTGTGAAGTTCACCATTTATCTACATATGTGTCACTGCATACGGATGACAATGCCACCTTCTGTAAGGTATGCAGACAATGCATAGAAAACTGTTGTGGGTTGGTCAAAAGTCCCACGTTCTCAAACTTCTTCCTCCTGTTGTGTCTGTTACACTCTAGAAATGAGTTCTTTGGGATCACCCTAAATTTTCCTTTATTTCATGTACTATTTTGTTAGCTCGGAGAAGGCGTATCTTTCCCAGAAGATGCACAGAGACGACAGCTGACTGTGCCTCCAGCTGCAAGAGAAGGACCATGGTCACAGGGCACTCTTCTACATAGGAGATGTGGATGGAGTGAACCGTTATGTTACCTCGCACATTTCCAGGGAGGAGAAATACAATGCATCCTTTGGTCAAGTAGTGTTCCCAACAAGATGAAGCAGATGTCAAAGAGGGGAACTGAAGATTTGCAGTGAGCTCATCCTTGCTATGGTTTGGCTCTCCTCAACATGACTAAGACATTCCAGTAGGCAGTGGAACAACTACTGGGAGCCTGGGAAAGCTTTTATTAGCCATAAAAGGAGGCTGACTCACTACTGGTGAGCAACTCATCTAGATTATCCTGGAGTAGTCTTGGTATGGAGACAGGGGAGCTCCTCAGTCATGGATACACAGGGTCCACCGGGGAGGCGAGTCACCCTATCTCACAGTAGAGATTTGGAGAATACCAACATTTTATCCCCCTGCCCCAACTCTGCACAAATCCATCCTTCCTATGGACTAGGTATATTGGTGTGTATACAGTTGAGTTTTTCCAGAGAAAGAGAACCTCCAGGATACATATACAGAGAGGTGTGTTGTAGAAACTGACTCATTATTATGGAGAGGAAATGTTTCCTGACCAGTTGTCTTCAACTGGTGAGGGAACTAGACTTATTTCAGTTCTGGCTTTCTAAAAGCCTCCTAGACCCATCACAGAAAATTAAGCATCACGGTGTGACTCGAATTCAGATATTTCTTGCATCTCCTCAAGTTTCTGGACCGTTCTTATGAGGTAGGCATTCTTGGTGAATGCTTCCTCCTGCTTCTCATAATTCATTTCTATTTTAGAAACTGAATCTGTATGGGAACACTGTTCCTGGAGCTACCGTTGCTGCAGTGTGAGAAGACTCTAAGGGCTCTGATGGGGGCTGCGAAGCTGACAGATCACACATGTTTCGCTCTCACGAAAATTTAACAATCGCCACCTATTTCCAGGTGGGAAGAAAATGTGTGAAGTGTGTTGACTTGGGAAATGTTGGGCCCTTGATCTTGAGAGATGAGCACCTTTCTCTTAGGATTGGGATGGGGGGTGCAATTACCCCAGCACTTGTAAGAAAAATGTTTGCCCTTGTCTTCAGCAGTCTTTGCTTGAATTACAGTTCATAGAAAGATATTAAATCATAGCTATGTTATACATCATAAATAATTTCAAGGAACTGTGGCAGTGCTATAAAATCATTTATAAGATCCATACCTGGAGAATGGTGTTTAAAAGTTTTAAGGCCAAATTAAATAATGCACTAAAAAGGCCAACCAGGTGAAATTGAACACATTCTATTACCCATGAATGGTTGTAATAAAATTTATTCCATAATAACTTATTTGTTTCACAGCAGTCATCTTTTAATATCCCTAGCAGGGGAAACAATGGGACGACAGAAGTGGGAGTTGGATTAGAAACTCACGTTCTCATTAATTTGTTGGATCATGGGAATGGGGACTTTGTTATAAGCTGATTTCTAGTTCCACAGAGGTTGATGGGATGTGATGCAAAACTGATTCATTAAACATGTATCTAGGAGTTAGAAACACATTCAGTATTGGATGGTCCCCACCCAGAAATGAGTAATTGGTTAAAAAAAAGTTAAAACTACATTAGAAACATATAAATAAAAAATTTCCTGAAAAATATATTAGGAACTTCTAGTGCTAGCCGTCCAGGCATGTTAAAATAGCTCATACTCATCCACATTTCTTAGTTGACTTTCTTATAATTCAAATATTATGACAGTAGGGGTTTCAGCCACTAAGAGTTAATGGCTTGGATGCAAAATTCTTTCGATGTCACAGCTTATTTAATTACTAGCAGATGCACCTACAACATCTTCACTTTCATATTTTCAAATCAGGTGGCCTAGGAGCAGCTGGCACATGCACACCAGTGCTTGCGTGTGCACACTTGCACACACACACACACATACACACACAATTTGTTAACAATTAACAGATGCACTGTCATTTGCCATCAAGGATGTTGCCACGACTGTCCTGGTGACATTTCAGAACTTGACAGGCCCCTGCTCTCGCTTTTTCAGCCAGACCAGGTTCACTGGTTTGCTGTGGTGCAGTGGTTTTTGAACCCTGAAGACCTTTACCTTAAGGAAAATAAACACTTAGATTTGCCTAGTACACAATGCCAGTCTTCCATTCCCAGTGCAAAGGTGCTGCCATTTCTCGTGATCCAGTGAGGAAACAAAAGTTCTATGGTCCTTACAGACTATATACCTGCAGTGGCTGTATTTGGGACACTGTGGGAGTGGGGAGGGGCTGCTGCAGTTTGTGGGTTCCTAAAAATAATTCCCACCCATTTACCAAGAAGTTAAACGGCCTGACGATGTCTGTAGGAATCCTGCCTGTGAGATCCTTTGCTCCTCCTTCTCCCTTGCCTCTCTTCCAGCCGTCCACTCATTCCCATTTCTTTGTTTTTGGTTTTTGTTTTTTGTTTTCCTTTTCCTGAAAGAAAAGGAGCTCCTAGCCCACTGCCTACAATGCCCTGGAACTCTTAGATTCAAACAATCCCCCTGCCCCTGGCTTCTCGGTGCCTTCAACTGTAGGCATACATCACCACACCTGGCTGCTAAGAGGTTTTTTTTTAAAATGAGATGCATTTGTTGCTAAAGGTTGCTCAAGTGTAGAGGAGGTAAGGAAACTTGGCTGAGGAGAAGGTCATAGAGTTTTGGCAGAGTGCAGGATCCTCCTTGTATCTGAGGGAAGTGGAATAGGCATTGTAAAAACAGGGTTTGACAAAATAGTGATACAAATATTTATTGCTCCCCCCTCCAAAAATATATATATATGTTTGGTGAGAATAGCCTGCTCTAATTACTATGCCTTCCTAAGAGCAATATCTCCTGCTACCCTGGTTGTTCTTCCTTACTTCTGCCAACTGACCTCTCTCTGTCTCTCTGTCTGTCTCTGTCTCTCTCCCTCTGTGTGTGTGTGTGTGTGTGTGTGTGTGTGTGTGTGTCTCCTCCTTCTATCTCCCTCTCCTCTCTGTCTCTCTTTCTCTGTTTCTCTGTGTATCTTTCTGTCTCTTGCTGTCTCTGTCTCTTGCTGTCTCTGTCTGTCTCTCTCTTTCTCTTTCCACCTCTCTCTCCTCATCTGCAGCTCTCGTGCTTTCTCCAGTCACAAGTCAATTCCTATCTCATGGTGTAGACCTCTGCAATATATAGTATTTTTTTCTTTTCATGGCCCCTTGAGTTACTTGCTATCCTTGCCAATATCTTTGGCTCATGGAGATTCTAGCTCAGAGTTCTCAGGTTACATGTTGTGTAAACATTCCGTTCCCTCAGCTAGATCCTAGACATTTGAGACCCAGGAAGAGGGCATATACTACTTTCTAATTCCTGACAGAAATAACTGGTGTTCAATACATGTATGCTACTTTGAATTACACCAAATTTTCTACTTTCTTAGCCACACATATTTTTTTTTTCATCATTCTCTCCCAATCAGCACTAAACTGCATCAGTAACTTCTTTCAATGAGTGAATGAGAAAAATAGAGGTAGCCTTTACAACCAAACTATTCATTTGTGGAAAGCAAATTATGAAATTAACTCTACTAATTTACAACAAAATCAACTAGTAACCTGATTCTAGTCTGGAAGACTACTCATAGTTGATTCAGAAAAAGGTAATTATATTTTCACAAAAATATGACAAATTGGAAGACAAGAGATAGCACTAACTCTATCCCCAAATTATAGAAGATTCCAGATAGACAAGTTACATTTCAAATGTAGGAAGTGGCAATTTGAAATGCAGACATGGTGATTTAACTTCAGTTCCTAAAAGTACTTCCCACTGGACTGGAGATGGAGCTCCGAGGCAGCAGGCTGACCCCCCCAGAGTGGACAAGGATCTGGCTTCAATCACAAGTACCACACAGACCAACTAAACCCCAGCCAGGAGAGATGGTGCAGCGACAGTGAGCTTGCTGCTCTTGCAGAGAACTGGGTTCAATTCACAGCACTCATAGTGGCTCAGAATGATCTATTACTCCAGTTCTAGGGGATCTGAGAGTCTCTTCTGTTCTCCAAAGGCACTAGGAGTTGCGTTTCATAAAAAAAAAAAGAAAAAGAAGGCCAGGGATATGTTTGGTGGAGGCATGGTATGGTGTGGGGGAAGGGGTGCCTCTGTGGGCACATGCTGAGGCATTCCTTCCCCCTGAGGTACCAGTCATAGGACTATATAGTATAGAATATAGTTTATTTAGGGCATGGGGAAGGGAGTTGAGGGAGTAGAGACAGAGAAAGGCAGAGAGAGAGAGAAAGAGAGAGAGAGAGAGAGAGAGAGAGAGAGAGAGAGAGAGAGAGAGAGAATAGAGGAATAGAGGCCAGCCATGAACACAGGGATAGAGATGTGGGGGAGGGGAATGGGGAGAGAAGGGACAAACAGGTAAAAGAGGGAGGGAGTAGGAAGAGCAAGAGCAAGAGAGTGAGGAGGAGGCAAACAGCCCCCTTTATAGTGAGTCAAGCACACCTGGCTGTTGCCAGTTAACTGTGGGGCAGAGCCTAGACAAAATGCCAACACTAGGCACACGTGTGGTGCATAGACATATCTGTAAGCAACTGACACACATACAATAAAAGAATAACTTTTTAAAAATAGGAACTACTCAAACCTGGCCTAGTTATTCTTGAATATGTGAGTTATTCTTGAAATAAAGACTTGAAATAAAGACCCTGACTGTGGTATTAAGTTATGTTATTGGCTGTGATTTGTAAGATTTTGATATTTAGAGCCAAATACTAGTTTTTGAAAATCAAAGCAACTTTTTACAGTGGGACATGGACAGAGATTTGGTGTCTTTCAGAGTCCTTACTGAGTTCAACATTTTAATAGAAAACATATTTCATAGAGATCTGAAGTATGTGAATGTGTGTTTGTTCAGATACTCATGCCTCAATGAATTGAAGACAACATTAGCTCTGGTGCATGAGGCCATTAATTAAACCCCATTCCAGTGCTTGCTGGCGAGAGAACTTGGAAAGGACACCTAATGCATCTGATTACTAAATCCTTCATCTGCAGATAATGGGCTTTGAAAGTAGAATGAGAACACTATAAATGTTTAGAAGAGAAACATGGCAAGTGTGTGGAGGGTGGTGGTGTATGGGCGCACCTGTATGCACACCCGTGTACCCGTGTGCTCACAAAGAGGCCATAAGAGAGCATTAGATGCTTCCTCTAACACTCTCAGTCTTATCCCTTTCAGTCAAGGCCTCTGTGCAGAGCCTGGGGAAATCCCATTCTTTGGCTAGCCTGACAGCCAGCAAGTCCTAGGGTTCCTCCTGTCTCTGCCTCCCACAGTGCCAGGATTCCAGGCTTGCATGGGTCTGTGACTGGCTTAGGGATGGTGATGAGATCTGACTTTGGTTCTCATACCTGTGGAGCCAAGACTCTTAACAGCTAGGCCATCTCTCCTGTCCACACACATGCTTTTGAGTCATTTTGTTCATACCTTCCATTTCTCCACAACACAGAGGATAGGATCAACCTGGACATCATGGGACAAAGATCATTAACATTTGCAATGTAAAAATCAGAGACATAATGGTCAGGGGGTAAGAATGAACCTGTGCATCGATACCTATTTGAATTATAGCCATGTGTTGTAGATGTCTACTATAACATAGGTCCATGGTGAGGAAGGCTGAGGGGACATCACAGCCATGCATGATCACATGTCAGAGGTTGGAATACCGAACCATATCAAGGGGTGTGGTACAGAGATGTTTTCAAGCCAGGACTTCTGTCTACAGCATGTCCTCATTAAAAAAAAAAAAAAGAAAGGAAGGAAGAGAGAGAGAAAGGAAGAAAGAAGGAAAGAAAGAAAGAAAGAAAGAAAGAAAGAAAGAAAGAAAGAAAGAAAGAAAGAAAGAACAGAAGGAAGAGAGAAAGAAATCAGAGCAGTATATATGCCAGATCCAAGGACTGGCTAGTTTACTTGATTTATAGCTATGGGTACCAAGAACTCTTCTCGATATGTATTATCTCAGTGAACACACCCGGGAACTCCAAAAAGTAGGAACTGCTAGCAGTATCTTCAGTTCACATGTGGATATACCGGGGCACAGGAAAATTAAAAAGTTGGTCTTTAAGCACAAGCCTATAAAACTACTGGTAAGATCTGAACTGAAGCCACGTGAGCCCAAAGCCTTTTCTTCACTTCTCTGAAGGCAGGACTCTTACATGAACATCAAGGAAGGCCTTTCCTGGGTCAGGACCTGGGAGATGATGGAGGTTAAGGGAAGGGATGGCTGTGTGATTGGCTGGTCCTCAGCAAGTCCTCCTGTCTAGTATGCCGCCCAAAGGGCGTGTAAGCAGTTCCCAGTTGGTACTGGGGTGAGGATATTTGGCAATAAGAAGGTGCTGTATGTCCAAGAGACAGGCAGGTGTCTTTGCCCAGGTGTTTGCCCTTCCTACTTTGACCTACATAACTCTCAGACACAGAAGCACAGGTGCAAGATCAACTGCCCTGCTTCTTGGGTAGATTTTTTTTCTGCTTGAAAAGAGAGAACAAAATGCAGAAAAACAACAGCTTCCTACTCTGACCTCATTCTGATTAAAATTCCTGGATATGTCTCTTATTTCCTCTCTGGTTCCAGTTGCCCCTCCCCTTTTCACTTTTAGGCTGGAGCTCGTCTATTTAGGAGGAAACATAGTACATAAAAGAGGGGTGTTGAGTTCTATCTTAGAGTACTTTGAAATGTAACTCCAAAGCCCCTTATCTAGCGGGTCCCTACTAACTAACTCAGTTTTCAGACACATGGCTGCCATTTTCCCCAGGGGGTAGTGCTTGGAGTTTCTGGATTAGATCCATCAGGCATGTTTAGTAAATGCTGTCACTCATTCTTCAAAAGTACTGACTGTGTGTGTGCTATGACACAGCCATTATAGTGAAGCTGATTTATGGACCTTCTGAGTTAGTGCACCTGGAGGTAAAGACCTTATTGTTCTGTGCTGCTATAACAAAACACC
>JADRCD010234593.1:11194-21270 GCA_019843815.1 Montemys delectorum
CAGGTTTCCATACTCACTGACTTGAGATTGAAGCCATATTTTTTCCTCTTTCATCTGTTCATATATTTAAACTTGCTGGTCTTAAGCCTTATTACTCTAGTACATGTCAGTCAAAGCTGTGCTTGGCTCTGGATGTCAATTCTTTTGCAAAGTGTGAAGATTCAGGAGAGAGGTGTTGCTTTCCTCTTGGAGCACCCTACTCACTCTTCTTTTAGTAATGACTGTCAATCACAGAGTGACTATGGCAAGTCCAGTGAGTGCTTCATAAAGACCCCAGATCCTAATCCCTGGAGCCTGTGAAGATATATGAGCTGGCAAGAGACATTGCAAGTATAATTAAGGTTATGAACTTTAAGATATAGTGTTCTGAATGTGCTGGCAGATGAGACACAATCATACGAACCCTTTAAAACAAAGGGACTGGGAGATAGCTCAGTTGTTGCCATGAAAGCACAAGGATATTCTTGAAGCTGCATTAAGGGTTCGGGTATCACAGTGGACTGAGCTCATAACCCTTGGACTGGGGAGGCAGAGACAGGCAAATCCCTGAGATTCTATGACTAACCAGCCTAGCCTTACTCATGAACTCTAGGTCAACAAGAGACCCTGTCTTCAGGACACTTGACGTTGACTTTGGGTCTCCACACCCATGTGCATATATTGTGCTTGAACATATACAACATAGGAGGAAGCTCTGACTAGAGCCCCACATACATGTGCGTGTATGTGTTTACATATACACAACATGGGAGGGAGACTCTGACTGAAGTCCCAGGCAATGAAGCTTTCTGCTCTGGGACAGCCAGAGAGGCATATTATACAAGGAGCCCAACACACTTGATGTTGGGGTGAACCACATCTTAGACTTCTAGGGGTAGCCACCAAGTTCCCTGATATCCTTTCTCAAATTTGATCTTTGATAATAATTTCCTAGATTTTTACACACTCGTCTACCTCCACCCTCAAGATCAATGATCATGAAAAAAAAATTGACAGATACTTGTCAGTAAGAGTAGCGTGCTGGAATAATATTATTGACCATATATTATTGAAGAAGAAAGTTTAGGCACAAGGAACCTAAGCAACTTTTCCCAGAATCACAAAGTGGCAGAGGTAGTCACTAGGCACTCCTGACTAAAGAATAGGAATAGCCATTCATGCTCAGATGTAGCCTGGCACTTGGTTCTCCATGGGTTGCAGGTTGAGCAGCCAGACTGCCAGTGTCTCAGACGACGGGCACCCTGCTCTGTTGGGGGTAAGCTTTTCACCAGTTCATTTCGCTTTTGACATTTTGTGCTTCACCAAGTGTGTGCTACTTACTGGTGGCTAAAAAGCAGCTGACATGGTTTAACATAAACTGTTGGGCGACATGTAAATTGCACAGAGAAACCACACAGAATTTAAACATTGTGACTTTAAAAGCTGCTCATAGGACCAAGGCCCTTAATTCCTTTAGTTGCCTTGGGCTGGGGGGTGGGGAATCCCCCCACCCCCAAACAGAGCAGCCCAACCACTTTTCCCTCAGCTGTGATGCGCAAATGATTTCCGAGAAGAGAAATGAACTTTCAGAGGTTTCTCGATCAGCTGCTAGGCGACATCCGGCATCCGGTCTAACCACGAATCTCAGATGTCATAGCAACACAGGTCATTGGGAACCCAAAATAGTCCTGCCCAGAGCTCTTTCCACTTCTCACTTGTGCATGTGCAGGAAAGGTGTCTGTCTGTCAGCCAGCACCTGCTGCTCTTCAGAGACTGGGCAATGTATCGCCGCGGCTGTTTAATCAGCCTTGTCTGTCCAGCAGCAACCCCTTCTAGACAAGCTCTTTTCCTTTCATCCAAGAGTCTCCCGGACTCTTCAGATCCACACGCACATGTGGTGTTTCCACAGGGCTTGACAATGTGTGAAATCCTCTCTAATCCCCAGCCCTTCCTCGATTCACTCCAAAGCATGATGTTTTCCTTTTGTAGAAGCTCATTGGAGGCCTTAAGAGAGATAATGTGCAAGAAAGACTTTTGGGCTCTTCTGGAGCTCACTCTCGCCTCAAGTCGTGCGTATCATTTGATCACAGTTCCTGGCTCTGTGTCTTCAGTGAGACATGCTGCTGCTGCTGCAAGCCATTTACTCCTAAAGAACTCACTATTCTGCCTTCTCCAAAGTGCTGGGATCGCAGGTGTGTGTCACCTCAGCCAGCTGACAATGCAGACTGGATTTGAGATCTTATCTAAAGAAAACTCACTGGGTTTTCTTGAGAACAATGTACATGTACGTCATCAAAAATACCAATAAGGAAACGGTGGTGATGGAGTAAAGCAGCTGAATTTGACCTGACAGAAGTGTATTGTTTTAAGATGAGAAAAAAGGAGTATGGGGGATGCTGAACGCTTCCTGTATGCTGATTATATACTCTTTCCATAGAGCTACACAGCCAGCCTTCAACAATAATTTTTAGCTGCCCATTTCTATTGAATTTAAAAGGCTCATGCAGAAAATTTGATACAATGAGACATCATGAGGAGTTCCCCTCTCCCAGTTTCAGCAAAATCCTTCTTGTATACAGGTGGTCTCAGATATTCTGCGGATCAATCCACATTTTTATTTTAGTTTAATGATGTTATAAAAACCAGGAAGCTATACCTTGTACTTTGATCTGTTCACAGTCTAGCAGTATGTGGCACAATACTCTCTCACCACTCGAGGTAGCACCGAGTTGCAACTGTCAGTCAGACACGCTTTCAGTTTGTGAAAGGTAAAATTGATGTCTTGCAGTAGGCACTGTCATTAAGCGATGGTATTTGGTAGAGCAGGCTCGAGGTGTTCCCAGCCTACAGTGGACTATGGGGATAGAGGAAAACCTCTCAAGAATGTTGCATCTGACATGGTATTCTTTCAAGGAAAGTCTGTCAGGAAGAGAACACACCATTAACTCCTAATAAGGCCAAAGGAAAAAACGGACTCGAGGGGAGAGGGTTTAAATTTATGGAGTGTTGACTTTATGGTAGACACTTGATGTAACACTTGGCTAACTTTATTTTCTCCCTTTCTCTCAACAATCCCGTGGGGGTGTAAACATTCCTTGCACCTATCACCACCATTAAAACTCAAAGAGCAGCCCTTTGTCTAGGCTTTAACAGCTGCTGAGTGATGGAGCCAAGGCGGACACTCTCGTCTAGGTTGTTTGGAATACGCTGGGCAGTCTTCTAATGGCCCGAGCTTCATCTGAGCCCCATGAAGTGAAGAGGAATAAGATGTATGGTCTGTTCTCAACACCTACGGTCTAGTCAGGAGACAAATCAAGAGAATGCTTTGGTAGGCACGAGAAAGGGTACAGAAGCCCACAAGAGCCATGAATCACCGAGGCCTCCAGGGGTAGAGGAATCCCAGGGGAGAGCAGGCTTGACAGAGGCTTAGGAGGAAGCTCAGGCTTTAGAAACCCAGAGGGTCTATTTACTCTTCCAGAAGGGACTGTGTCAAACCGAGAATGCCTATGAGGAGCTCAGGAAGCGCAGTGAGTAGCTACCACTGTGTTGTCTATGTTAGCACAGAGGGAGTCCTCTTAGACCCTTGTGCCTCACAGCATGGCCTATGTTCTGGTATTGCTAACCACCCCTCCCCAGGGACTGTTAGAAATGCAGAATTTGAAGCCTGGCATGAGAAGCACTCAAACTGAATATGCATTTCTGCAAGATCTCTGAGAATGTTTGAGAAGAGCTAGGTTCAGTCTTTCCAGAGTCCTTCTTTTCAAGGGTTGACTAATACTGAGCAAGACCCAAAGGCCCCTTTCTCTGCCCTCTGCCCTCTGCCCCACCCCACCACTTCTGCAAAAGCCTCCTTGTCTATCAGGTCTTGAAAGATGCTTCCTCTTAACTGCTTTATCTAAAACCCAGCATGCTCTTCTTTGTCTCCCTCAAGGCCACTGATCTGTGAATGTCTGCCCTTGAGAATCTGAAGCAAAGGCATTGGGCACTCGACTACCTATAAAACAGGGTGACCTCTGACAGGAGCTAGTCGCAAGCAACTGGCCTATGTATATTGTGGTGAACTTAAAAGAATACTGTACGTTAGCATGGCTTGCTTGTGTTTGACAGGGCCTCTGAAAGAGCAGCATAGCTCTCATCTTGGAATCAGAACACCCCAGGCATAGAGAAGCAGCTCCAAACCTAGGATGGGGCCTGCTGGCTCATCTGGCAATTTGGTTCAGACTTCTGATTTACAGCTACCATCTGGGAAGATTCCAAGTGCAGTGGAATTCAGGGAAAGAAACCCTGTAGCTGGTTGTGGCATCATGCTCCTGTAATCCCAACATGTGGGATGCTGAGGTAAGATGACAGGGAGTTTGAATTCCCCGGGGACTCCATGATGAGACCCTGTTCTCCACACATAAAAGAAACTGCACAAAACCTGAAATGTGCTCTAGGTTCAGCCATGACATATGAAGAGTTTTGAACTTGTGACTCCCATCCACATACATAACAAAACACAATAAAACAAGAAAGACAGCAACAAAAAAATTGAACAAACTAAACCAACAGCTCTTCTTAGAGCCTTCAGAGAAATGAGGCCACAGACTGTTGCCCACAAGCAAGAGCAGCAGGCCCAGGAGCGTGGAGAACATCAGTTCCCCAAAAGCAGAAGTGTGGAAACAGAAACCACTCACAACCACCAACAAATCGCATTGTTCCCGTCTGTTCAAGCCTGAGAATTAGACATCTTAGAGGGTCCAATCAAAGGACCTTCCTGAGTTTTATCTCTATCAGACTCCTACTGTGAAAAAGAAAGTAAAGCACTGTGTTGCTTCCCCATGAGGTAGGGTCATCACCAGTTTATAATATACCTGAAATTCTGGATTCTCCTTGCCAAGACTTACGTGCACTTAAGTGCACTGGTGCAGCAAAGCCTGACTCATGGGGTTTTACCAGGGGCTTAACTGGTCTGGGAAGGGAAATACCCAACTTGGGCTCACTGAAACACAGAACTGATCCAGGACTGTTGAGTTGTCCTCTTCTTCTACCAACAGGTCAACAGCCCTCCTGAGATCACAGAGAGAACAGCAGAAAAAAAACCTTCAAGCCTCAAGCTTATTCAGGAGTCTCTAGGCTGACCCAAAGATAACAGAGGTGGCACAAAGGACATGGGAGGTTTCATCTCTTTCACAATTGAAGTTTCCAGAAATGATAGTCAGGTAAACACAAAGGGACACTAAACTCAGATGCCTCTACAGTGAAGATATTCATGTATCTAGGTGTAGTCTGCTGGCATGGAATGTTCTAGCACCTCTACTTATTATAAAGGACAAAGGAGAACTGCGACATGGTTTGGGCACCGATAGAGGAAATAAAGTCACTTTACAAAATCCTCACATGTCCTTTAGCCACAAGCAAGTATTTATCCTGAGGTCTTGCTGCCCTGTGCAGTCCACAACAGCTGAGACAGCCCTGGTGGTTCATGCTTATAATCCCATTGCTTAGAAGGCTGAGTCAAGAGGCTAGCCTTGAATTTCAGACCAGGCTGGGCTACAGACAGTGACCCTATCTAAGAGATTAAAAAGACATGGGAACTGTACCTTAGAGCTCTGTGAGATTGTATATTTCAAGTCATCAAGTTGTCAGTGAAGGCTTTATGGTTTATTGTGGTAAGAAATTCAGTTAATTAATAAGTATTTGCAGATGATTTCATCTTGGCAAATCTTACAGGTCAAATTGATACCTTTGCCCAACCTGTCAACCAGTGTGTAGCTGTCATAATATTCCCTTTCCTAAGGGCTAAGAGCATCTATCTTCTAGACATGATTCATATATTCATTGTGTAGTTAAGAGGAAGTCGTGTGCCCTTTCTAGGGCTGTTTTCCTATTTATAAAAGAGGATCATTCTAGCTAGCTTCTTCCAGCTCCAGAGTCCTGATCAAATAAATTAATAACAAGCCCATCGATGCCATTAGTTGGGAACATTTGAAAAATCTACAATTTTATATAATACGGTGTGAATGAGACATTATTGAAATTATATACAATCCAGATGTGATTTAAATGGCAATCCTTTAAAAATGATTATTTTAGTAGAAATCATGAATTTCTCTAATTTCTACAACATCTCCTCATGGGAATCCACACTTCACCTCTCTTTGTACCCCTCAACAGAATACCATTTATGTCCTGAGAGGATTTGGAGAGAAACAGAGCCCTGAAATTTGTAAGTATACTGGGGGCACTCTAGTTGGTTTTTAAAATTGGCCATATGTGGAATTTTCTCTAAAAGGAAACCAAAATAAAATATTGTTGACATGGCAAACAAACGCCATCCTTCCTGTGGACAATATTTTTAGGAGTTACGGGTAAATGAATCAGGACCATTCTCGGTGATCGTTCTCCACCCCTCTCCCCCGCAAGGCCAACACAAAAGAAGTTAAAAATAAGTTCCTTGTCCCAAGCGCAATTGAAATTTTATTACTGGTAAACAATTGTGAAGAATGTTTTGGGACATTTGAGGATCATATAAGGCTCAATCTACAGCTTCTAAAATTCTTAACACGTACACAGAACACATGATCAACATTTCATTGAGCAGGATTATATGACCCCAATGACCTGAGGGAGGATAAAATTAGATCAAAATGAACATCAGTCAACACTCTCCAGTCCTGCTCATGAAAACAAACTGCAGAGGAGAGAGGCCAGACTTGGGTTGCTTCCTGCAGCCTGTATGCCTGTGGGAGGTGATCTGGGCCCTGGGCATAGTTTGAGGTCTGGGAAGCTTGAGGGCAAGTTCAATAAACAGCTGACTGATGTGACTCAAATAAAGGAAGTAGATTCATGTCAGGGCTGGTTGTGTCTCCAAAATAGGATGGGCTAAAATAGAAGTTGAAATAGCTATGAAGTGCAGACCAAGTGTGAACATAATCCGATTTCCAGTGGGTTGGGGATCAGCACGTACCCTTTTGTAAGCAAGAAAGCATTGTAGCAAAGCAGGTGGGCTTTGGACCCTGACTCTGTATTCAAATGCTTCTCTTTACTTGAAGAAAATCCATAAGCCTTTCAGTCTCCATGGCTTCATCTACAAAATAGTGCTCATGATGACCACAGCACCCAAATCATCTAGAAAGACCAGACCAGGATGTGAGAGATGGATAAGCGGGTAAGCTGCTTTCTGAACAAGCATGAGGGTTTGATTTTGGACCCCCCCCCCAGAAACCACGTAAAAGTGATATACGTCAGTGCTGGATGGGGAGGGGTACAGAGATAGTTAGATTCCTGGGCTCAATGGCCAGCCATTCTAGCTGAATTACTGAGTCCCAAATTTGTGAGAGGCCTTGTCTCAGAAAGGAAGGTGGAACAGAATAGAAGAAGATACCTGACTTGACCTCTGACCTTCACATATGCATATGTATGCAAACATAGGCACCGCTAATTCTAGCTATTTTTTTTTCTGCCTCTGTGATAAAACACTGAACAAAAGCCACTCAAGAAGGAAAGGGTTTATTTGGTTTACACTTCCATCATGGAGGGAAGACAGGGCAGGAACTCAAGAAAGAATAAAGCAGAAACCATGGAAGAATACCACTTATTGGCTTGCTCCAGAGGCTCATGTTCAGCTAGCTTTATATACAGCTTTGGACCACCTGCATAGAGATGGTCCTAACATTATGTCGAGACAACGGTTGATTGGGGGGCGTGGCACAGCAAAACACAGTACTCTGTTCTGTCTATGACAAGTGTACATTTGCTTCTCTTTGTCTTTTCAGACTGGGGCATGTTAGGGAGAAGAATGCTTCAAGAACATCCCAAAATGACTAGACAGGCTGTTTACAAAGTTAAAGTGCTCAGTGTATGGGTGGATGACATGAATAGAAGATGCACACCAAAATTTTCCCTTAAAATGAGAATCCATTTAGAGTCTTGTTTGCAGACATAATTGGCTAAGGCGAAACCATGGTAGACTAGAGTGGGACTTAATTTAATAACTTCAGAATTGGCACAGAGGGACACAGAGAGGAATGGTTTATAAAAAGACACTGAGGAATTCCCTGTGGCAATGGAGACTAAGGCCAGGACTGTATTCTTTGAGTCAGGGGATACAGGAATTAATGGCAATCTCCAGAAGCAGGTAAAACACTTGGAAGGTCCTCCTTCTAGAATTCAAAGAGGAAATCAGCGGTTAACACTCAGCTGGGAGAGTGGACCCAGTAACTGTGAAAGAAGAAATGCCTATTGTTTAAGCCACTTGTTACTGCAACGAGAAGAAATGAATACAGCATCTTTGAGGAACAACATCAGTCCAGTTGCCAACTAATCCCCTGAACTTGATGTTTAAAAGACTCTCCCACTTCCTGCTCTGTCAGATTGCCCATCAATGGAGAGATTTAGCTCTACCTTGCTACCAGGATGGGTATCCTGTCCTGCTGTTTTCTTAGGTTAGCAGGGGTTGGGGGTGGGAGTACTCAACTGGTAAGGGCACAAATCCCTTCAATGTAAAAACAATTGAACAGTTCTTAAATAAGAGTCCAGCTGTCACTTATCCTTGACTGGCCCAAGAACCCAGACATGAAGCTCTGACACATGATAAAGTCTCTGTTTAGACTGGAGCAATGGAAGGAGCCCCAGTACCAGTGGTTCCCTGGGAGGTGATGTAAGACAGGACCTAAGGAACATACAGAAGGCAAGGAAGGGAGAAGTTAGTGAATGGCATGGGAGAGAATCCCGTTTGACAGTGTTGTTTTAATCTCTTGTATCTACACAACTTTCCTCCGTGGCTGGGATCCACATTTATCTCAAGAAAATATATTTAAGGAAAATTTACTCTCTACCCATGATTATTTCATATTCAGTAACTCTGGTTAAACACAGGCCTCCTGCCGAAAAGGATCTTCAGTGTGTTTAAACAGAACAACAAAAGTGCCATTTCCAGTCCGACATATTCAGATTTTCATTCTGCTGCATGGTCTAACGCAGCAGGGTGCATTCATGAAGATGCTGATGACCCTATAAACAAACTTCTCAAGTTAACGGCACGGGTGAAGGTTTTATTGCCACGTGCTTGAAAGAGTTGTCAAATTCTTAGAAAATCAAGTTTGAGTCTCTACATATTTGAATTGAACTCACAGAACCTTTGGGGTTCAGTGTCACAAATCTATAAGAACCTTGAAGGCACATCTATCTGTACCATTCAACAATGGCTCCCAGTTTTGTGCAGGAAACTGAATAGTAGGCTCAAGAGCTATCAGGTGACAAGCCAATAAAGTGTTAAGATCTGTGCCCCTATGTACAGGACAAGATAACGAAACATCTTTGCATTGAAGAACACTAATGTCCTCCTCATCGTTGAATGAGACTGCCTTTCTTTTTATAGGAATATTGGCATTCTCCATCTTTTTCCAAATATTGACATTCCCTGGTCTGTATTTTTTATAGATGAAGGCTGTTTTACTGTCCAGAAAATACCAAGCCCTGTAGAGAACATTCACAGTGCTTCCTCTTTCTAGAGTTCTGTGCTTCTCATTGTCTTGAGCTCCTCAGAGTCAGGAAACTTTACTCCAAAGAGCTTCTGCTACTGATGGAGTTTGTGCCTTCCCCTCAGCCTTCTGTGGTAGTTCACAATCGCCCACTGCTTAGATACTCAGTTCTACAACATAACATTTCTTATGCCCCCCCACTGTTGATAGCCATCTCTTCCAACCATTGTCCATAAAACAGCTTGTCATGAAACAAGACAAAGCTAAAACAAAACTCAAATATTCCAGAGTATTCCGGAGTATTCTGGAGACAGACTGATATGCTATATTTGAATATTCATTTATAGATTCTGATTCTCTATTGGAATAGATTTAAATAAAATGTTTTTCTTCATTTAATATGAATTTTTTTAGCTGGGGTCATGGTTGTGGAGTCATGGGGTCTCATTTTTTTTTCTGCTCCTCAGTTTGTATGAGTAACTTTGTCTTCAGAATACAACCACATTTACTGATTTAATAAATCTTTCAGCACCTACTTTGTAACTGGCTCTCTTCTAAGCACTGGATGCATTTACAGAGATAAAGAAGACAAGTAGAATTCCGGCCCTCATCGAACCTGTATCCCAGTGTTTG
>JADRCD010234594.1:11757-28478 GCA_019843815.1 Montemys delectorum
CTGTGTGTGTGTGTGTGTGTGTGTGTGTATGTGTGTGTATGTATGTATGTTTTCTACAATAAAGCTCTAAAACCATGGACTGTCTCTGCTCATCAGGACCTACCATGCTAGAGCAATGGAGCTTTAAATTGCTTTTAAAAACCCCATTTGTAGGCATACTAGACAAAATTACAAATTAATAAACACAGTCTTTCACATTTTAAAAAATTAAAATTTACTTTCTATTTCTTTGATAATTTCATGCATAAAAAATGTATTTTGGTCATTTTTCACCCCAAACTGCCCTCTTTCATTCCCCTCACTCATGTTGTGCTTCTTCTTTCCAACAACCTCTGTGCCCTTTGCATTTGTTTGTTTGCTTGTTTGTGTGATCCCACTCAGTGAGTTTGATGGGAGATGCCTGTATGAGCAGGAATCGGGGTTATTGACAAGATGACAGGCAACTTAGCCATGCTCACGTTACTGAAGAAGACTCCTTCTCCTCCCCCAGCAGCCATGAGCTCCCCGCAGCACCTCAGGGGGATGTGGAGCCTGATGAGCCCTTCACCTATGGTGAAACAGTGTTGAGCTCCATCTTAGATAGGTAACCACAGGCTGCTATGAGTTGGGGGATAGGAGAGTTTTAGAGCTTTTTGAGGTTTTAGAGAGGTTGCTTGCTTTTGTGTTTCCTTATTTTTGAAGATGTCTTGTTTTATTGACAAAACTGTTCTAGAACAATTCACAATTCTCCTCCTTCATCCTCTGGAGTGTTGGGATTATAGCCTGAGTCCCAGGCAGGTTCAAATGGCTCTTAAGCTTTTCTTTCCAGTCTCTATTGCTTCCTGTTTTTGTGAGCCTACATAGACCATCATATCCCCACTACTCCACAATCCAGGTTCTCAGCTTCCACTGGCTACAGTTCTGTGTTCTGTCTTCACCTTATCTCAGCTTCAGGTTGTTCAACATGCTTTGTCACTAACATCAGCTGGCTCAAAATACCAGAATGCTGTGAGCAAACCATGAGATTATTAGAGGAAGCCCTAAAGTTTTGCATGTAATGTTCTTTCTTTTTCAGTATATTTCAATTAAAATGTAATTATACTACTTTCATTTCCCTTTCCAGTATCCTCCCCACTATCAAACTGATACCTTCTTTTTCTTTGATAATTATTGACCACTCTGTATTGACCTTATCCTGAAAGAGGTCAATTCATTTACATTTTACCTGGAAAAGATCAAGGGGTGAGCTATCCAAGATGCAAGTTGAAGAAATGGAAAGTTTTCTAGAACCTCTCTCCTACTTCAACATGAGCCAATCCAAAACACCTCAAACCTACTCCAGGAAACAGAAATATGCAGAGAACTCTTTGGGATGCTGAGTAGCTGTTTGTAAGTCATTTTTAGTAGGTACATTGACAAATCACTATTTTCACAGGAGCAAATAAGTGGCTTGACAGTTCAAAGCAACATTTACTATTCAATTCAAGGAAGGGGATGTGTGCAAGAAAGGAAACCATTTGGCATGCATATAATAATCCTCTAAAATGTGCCAATTGTCCTTCAAAAGGCTAAAAGTAAATAAACAAAAATAAGGCCACACCTTGACAGGAGCAAAAAGAACTGAAGATGCTAAATTGAATTTATAGAGTCTGGGGGGCAAAATTAGGCTGACTATTAAAGAATTGTATGATGCCTTAGCAAAATAAATACTGAGTCCCAAACAGTGTGTTTCTGATTACTTGAAATATAGAGGCAGAGGCAAAAGGCTGCTTTCCAGAGACCCTGCAGAAGGATTTCCTATTCAGGATATAAAGGAATGACCTGATTTCTAGTCTACCATTCTAGAAGGCCATGTGATTAAGTAAACACTCTTGTGAAAACAAAAATAAGTATCTGAATTTGAACTCATAATAAAAAACATGTCAATTCTGTCATATAAACATAGTTTATTTTAGACATTATAGTTGCAATCCATAAAAATTTTGATGCAAAAACTTCTCTATATCTATTTTGATTTTTATTTAAATTTTCTTGAACATATTTTTCCTGAAGGTCTAAACTTCTTAACCTGTTTTGTATTTAGGGGTGACCAAACAATGATATAAGAAATCAATTAATTAAATTCTAAAAAGAATGCCTTAAGTTCTAGCCTCTAATGACTCTGTCCTCTCTTCAGTTTAGGATTCTAGGGATATCACCAAGAATGGTAGCCCATGCCTGTAACCACACTATTCTGAACACTAAGATGGAAGAATTACCATGAGAGCCAGGTCAGCCTGTGTTACAGAAGAGCCCACCTCAACGAATAACAAGAACATGTATAGATCACATTTTCTTCATGCTAAAATTGGGGTTTGAAATAGCAACACCTAATATTTCTCAGTTAATGCTTTTGCATGACTTGGCATTACCAAATGCCTATGTAAGCTACCTGTGTAAATCCTGGAAACTTCTGAGAAATATGAACAGAAGATGCTCCAGAAAATTAAAGGAGTGTCCAGGCTCTTGCCTCCTCCCTTTCCTGGTATTTCATGTGTTACTACTGACCTTTAAAGGCTGAGAGTATCATGGTGTTCCAATCAATCAATATCAAATGTCACATATTCTTAAGGTTAATCATTCATACAATTTTCTATGATGAAATCAGAAAGAAGATTGTGTGTGGATAAGAGCAGAAGATGTAAGCCCATATCATGTTTGTTCTTTTCCTTGTAATCTACTGTTCCAAAAGACCCAATGTTCTGCATCAATTAACATCTGGATTTATTTGCCAAGGGAAGACACCATTCTGGAATATCTATGGAAGCCTAAAATGTCAAGCTACACTGCTAATTAGTGTTGGTTAGAGTACTGATTGGTGGATTTCTTCAGTGCCACACCAATGTAACTAAAACCAGAAGGCAGCCCAAGTCATAAGAAAGGCTCTGCCTCCATTTTCACTAAAGAAAAATAACTTTCTTCCATCAGAATAACTTCACTACCTCAATTCTTCTGCCTAGAGTGTGACTACTGTCTCTCTAAATGGACTTTTGATGTCCTTTGAAATTTACATACTAGCTGAAAACTTATGATCAAGTTATAGTCTCAACAAGAACAAATTATAGTTGTACTTAGCAACTACCTTTACTTAATAATCAAATAAACTCATGGATTATTTTATCCTTTCCTTATCAAGAAATCAAATAACATCCTGGGTGTTATTTAAAACAATAAAATGTCAATCATCTTATAGCAACACAATGACTTCCAGGCAAAAGGCACAATTACCAATCTATATTATGCCATCAGTGTTAATTGAGATTGAGAACTCATATTCTATGTTTAGTGTCTTGGAAGGAGAGCATGACCCCTCTCACTGAAGAAGGCTACACTAGATAAACAGTATTATTGAACCTCAGGGTTCCCAAGACCTCCAGTTTAGTTGACCAATCAGGAAGCCCGGCAAGGCATAAATAATAGACTAGAATAACTCTGTGGCAATATGCCCTGCCTGCATCCTACAAAGCCATCTGTGGCTTTCCACCAAAGTCACGAAAGACAAGATGTCTCCAATTCTTTCCCTCCAAGGTCTTGCTACAACTTCTCTTTCTGTTCTTTTGGAAGACATGTGGTATCAGATTCCCTGGGCTTACCTATAGCACTTATTTTCTTGTTTTTTTGTTTTCTAAAAATCTTTGCTAAGTAGACTATTTTAAAACCATCCTGGGCTGGAGAGATGGCTCAGCAGTTAAGAGCACTGACTGCTCTTCCAAAGGTCCTGAGTTCAATTCCCAGCAACCACATGGTGGCTCACAACCATCTGTAATGGAATCTGATGCCCTCTTCTGGTGTGTCTGAAAACAGCTACAGTATATTCATCTACATTAAAAAAAAAAAATCCTGATTTTGCCCTAATTTGAGTGAACCTTTTTTTATTTATATCTTGCCAGATAGTTATACAAACTTCAATGTAGATATTTATTCCTCAAGGAAGCATCCTTTGGGTTTATCTTTTCAAAAATGCATTGATCATTTCATGTTCAGAGTTTATTAGTTGTTCTCTTATAAAGCCTCTAGGTTTATGTTACTGTTCGGCTTCTGATTCATTAAGACAAATATGGGGTTATTTTATGTCATCTTTGCTTTTTTTGTAAAGGATTTTCTTTTATGTATGTGCATGAGAGTTTTGTGCACTCTGTCCATACAGGTATCTGAAAAGGCCAGCAAACAGCATCAGAGCCCATGGAACCAGCATTACAGGCAATTGCGAGCTGCTCAAAGTAACTATTTGTAATCCAACCCAGTTCTTCTATAAGAACAGCAAATGCTTTTAACTACAAGCTATCTCTCCAGCCCTTCATCATTGCTCTTTAACTCTCTTTTTGTGTGAATCCTGATGGTTACTCAATTTTATTGGACTTAAACCAAATATTCATCTTTCCATTGTTGTTTTAGAAAATTATTTGCTTCTGTTGATTCCGAATTACACAGCATCAGTTCTTAACTTTTTAAGTTTTAATTTTTAGTAGGGTCTCCATTTTATTGTTTACTTCTAAATTTATCAGTGTATATGCTTTATACAGTTTTTCCCCTGTTTTTCTTTTTAATTTAAAAAGAATTTCTTTCTGGCCAAGTACATGTTTTGTATCAAAATTCTTGGGGGAAAAATGTATTCTTTGCTTTAGGGAATGTAAATGACACCAGAGTTTCCAAGGATATCACTGTTTTTCAGACTAGTGGTCAATCTACTTTGAAAAAATTAATAAAAGAAATTCACAGTTACTATTCATGCATGTATTACCACATTTGTGCAAAGTCTACAGATGCCAGAAGAGCATAGCAGAACCCCTGGAGCTGAAATTACAAGTGATTGTGAGCTGCCATGTGAGTGCTGAGAACAGGTCCTCTGCAAGAGCAGCAAGTTCTCCTAACCCCAAGGCCAGGACTCCAGTTCCTATTACTGTAGCTGTAGAAAGGTTTCTCTGCATGTCTAATAGTTTCAACTCTGCACGTTATAAATGTGTTATGTCGGGTAGTTTTATGAAGCATGTATCATCAACAATTTAGGTTTGTATCATTATACAAAAATGCCCAATTATTCTGTAAAAAGCCTTTAACCTTAAATAAGATGTTCTTTTCTGAGTCTGTTTTAATTCCAGTGTTTCTTTGGTTTGCCTTCCCTTACACTGTCAATTTCTGTGTTGGAATAAAAGAAACAGGGAGATATTTAACTCATTTGACTCTTGCATGTTTATTTTTTACAACCTTTCCATACATCTGCTTTCAACCCTGGACCATTCTCTGACTAAACCTCAGCCTGTTCATGCTTATCTCCGGCTCTAATGTCATTGATTTTACTCCTTTCATCTGGCTGCATTTTTCCTTTTAATTTACCTTGTTGTTACTTTTCTTCCTCTTGGTTTCATTACTGTGATACATTGCTCTTCATTCCTTTCTCCCCATGTTAATTTAAAGTTTCTGGTTTAATTTTCCATCCCTTAATAGGTGCACTCTCTTTCCCTGCTCTCTTAATCAGATACATATGTCAGTATATTGTTCTGAAAACAAGATGCTAACAATATTCTAATTTCCACAACCGCCTTTCTATCTCCCTTTTCACCTACGAGGAGGCAGGACCAGCCAGGAGACACAGGCCTCAGAAGTGGCAGGTCAGCCGGCACAGGATCCTTTCTACCTTCCTCTTCACCTAGGAAGAGGTACTACAGATCCACAGCCCTCTCTGCCCCTTCTCTGCAAGTGGAGAGCCTGTCTCCAGGGTTTTTTCTGACCCCAGGACTAAGGAGGGACAACTGATCCACAGCCCATTGCACACAGGTCTTATCTGAGAAGAGCTGATATCCCAGAAGTGCTGACACAAGCTTACAGACCCACAGGAAGAACAAGCTCCAGCCAGAGATAGCAAGAACATCTAACACCAGAGATCAACAGATGGCAAAAAGCAAACGCAAGAATCCTACCAACAGAAACCAAGACTACTTGGCTTCATCAGAACCTAGTACTTCCACCACAGCAAGTCCTGGATATCCCAAAACACCAGAAAAGCAAGATTTGGATCTAAAATCATATCTCATGATAATGATAGAGGAATTTAAGAAGAGCATGAATATAACTCCCTTAAAGAAATACAGGAGAACACAGGTAAACAGGTTCAAGCCCTTAAAGAGGAAACACAAAAATCCCTTTAAGAATTTCAGGAAAACACAATCAAACAGGTGAAGAAACTGAACAAAACCATCCAGGACCTAAAAATGGAAGTAGAAACAGTTAAGAAATCACAAAGAGAGACAACTCTGGAGATAGAAATCCTAGGAAAGAAGGCAGGAACCATAGATGCAAGCATCACCAAAACAGCCAGGAAATCCAGGACACAATGAGAAGACCAAACCTAAGGATAATAGGTATAGAAGAAAGTGAAGACCTCCAACTTAAAGGGCCAGTAAATATCTTCAACAAAATTATAGAAGAAAACTTCTCTAATTTCCATAACCACAACACTTTAATTCTAAGTGCTGACATACGTACACAAAATAAAGATGGCATAAAACATTATGCATTCTCCATCAAACTTCACAGATATCTGTATTTCTGCTCCACCTTCTTATCCTCACATATCTGTGCGCAGATAGAGTTTAGGGCTTACCATGTCAAAACTTCCTTTATGAATGCCTTCTATTTCAAGATCTGAACTCATATTATATAGTCTTATATAGCATTTTCTTAAACAACCATTTTTCATAATAACATCATAATGAGGTCCTATCCCTAGATTAAGAGCTACTGTCAATTAATGGCTGCTAAGAGAGGGAGGCTCAGTCTTATAGGGATAAGTCCCTGACAGGTCAACCTGCTGTCCCTAAACACATTTTCATATGAGCAAAACCCCATGAAAATATTTATATATAAATAATTAATTATACACATGCATGTGTATATATAATTAAAGAAGAGAACATGATTTTGAGAGGGAGTGGAGGTGATGGGAGTAGTCATATGAAGGGGAAGGGGAAGATAGAAATAATTCAAATATAATAATCATGAAATTATCATATTTTTAAAAGATCCTAGAAACAACTAGATAGCACTTACTGAGCAGATATTATATAACATAATCTTTTCTACATATTTCGTACCTAGTAATTCTCCATTCTTATTGTAACTACAATATGGGATAAGCTCAACAGTATTCTCATTATTTATTTTTCAGATGAAGAAGCTGTGGCAAAGGGATTTAAGAGTCATACTTAGTATTGTGCAACAAATGTGAGACATAATCAGTCACTAAATCCAGATGTGCTATTTGGGCCTGTGCCTACACCTCCTGAAGTCCCACCTCCTTGCTATGACTGTGCCCTTCAGCCTTTGTCCATATCTAAGCACCTGTGTGGATTAACTTGCTTAATCTTTTATCTTCCTTTTTCCTCCTGTGGGAAGCTTGAGTAGTTGTCACTCAGTTTCACGCTGAGATGAATTCAAAGCCAGCTTTGTATGTCTAGCCTATGAGACTTTCTCCCAATGATTTCTATTCTAATTTCCAAAACGGAGATGTCTTTCTCCTCACATGCCTAAGAGACCATGGAATGATAGAGGGTAGAGAGGCTTCTTCCGGGAACTCAAAGAGAGGGTTCAAAACTTGCACAGATACCAGAGGAATTGGGAACTTCCTGTTCCACAAATATTTCAACCACTGATGGGTGCTGCAAAACTTTAAGCAGAAAAAAAAAGTAACTATTTACCCATACCATAGTCTAAAGAAGAAACTAAAGACAGTAATCTTAATATACCCTATGAGAATTGCCATATAGGACAGAAACATTTGAATGAAATCAATACCTGTGCTTATAGATAGCCCAATACAACCCAAAAAGTCTAGAAATTGTGATCACTATTTTCAAACTACAGCCAATCAGTATGCAATAATGCAGCAGTGGACCATTATGCAACGAGAATCATTAATTTAACATTTATTCTTAAAGACCAGTAATCACAGTGCTAAATTGTAAAATCCCAGTAAGGAGTCAAAATTGCATAAGAGAAAACTGAACTACAGAAGATCTGGCAAGTGATGAATGAGTATGTGGTAAGGCACTCAGAGAATTGCCACATGAACAATAGTACCTATGAGTTAGGGGAAAACTTAAATCTGCTCACTAAAGTGCAATATCACTAAAGGTTAATCTATTTTTATGAAAATGTATACACATAGTCATATACTGGTGAACAAGATAATTATTTGAAAGCTTTAGCTAATTGTGACCTTGTATATTAATTTATGATTCATTGTCCACATATAAATAGAATATCAATGTCTTACCAATGTAGAAGTCATACTATTTCATCCAAGAATAATACATAGACATTCCTCCTATGATTATAGACAACATATTCAAGAAAGTGAACCATTTTGCTTGGGTACTGTGTCTTTTTGATAAGTCCATGTCGTGATAAAAAGGCATTTTTCAGATGAAAAGAGGCTCAACAGAACATAATCACAAAATGCAATCTTTGCCTGTGAAACAGATCTTGTTTTGTCAAGGCAATAGCTGATCACTCTGGAATTCACTGGACAGAGCAAATAAGCTTTGTGTAACACATGACAGGGAAAATCTGAAAACAATGGAAGCAGCTAATTAAAAAAGCAGTGTTTAAAATAATATATTACACAAATTCAAACATGCATATGCATATGTGGATTTAAATATATATAACACAAAATAAACATAGAGACATAGAAACTATAGGCCTATATGAAAAACGGCATGCTTATTATTTACATCAGGGTATAATTTGATAGTCTATGGGTAACATCAACACAATGCTTGTTCTGTTTGTGTGTTTTTGCAAATATAGTTTACATACATATGCATATATATATATATATATATATATATCTTTACTTACCTAGATATGTACACACACACACACACATATATACATATATATATATATATATGAGAGAGAGAGGGAAGAAGAAGTAGAAGAAGAAGGAGGAGGAGGAAAGGAAGAGGAAGGGGAGGAGGAGGAGGGGGAGGGGGAAGAGGAAGAAAGGAAAAGAAGAGGGTAAAGATGGGAAATAATAAAAGACCAGAAGGAAAATTGGAATGAGGAAAGAAAGGAAGTGGGGGAGACAGGGAGGAAATCCTGAGGTGCCAATCCAGGGACTGCCAGATAGAAGAGCGTGGGGACTGAAGGACAAAGGATTGCCATGTTCTGAGGCATTCTGGGACATGAGAGAGATGCAGAGCATGGAAGAGTCTTGCCTGTTTCAAATTACCATAAACTACCACAGAGGAAAATGTAACCCTGACCATTTATGTTTAGCATGCCACACAACAAAACATGATATAATGGATTTCAAAAAGATTCAATTTTGAGAAGAATCCCAAAACAGATTAATTATAGTTGTCTACAAATTATAGTGCCTGTTTACGCACGTGGTAGTGACTCATTAGTATGATGCTATCCGTTCATCTCACAAGAACATCCAAGGTGATTAAAGTGAACTCATGTCTTTTATCCATGTTTTCACACTTGAATTACTGATTTAGACTCTTAAACTTAGAACTACATTAAAAATCTAAGCCTGACTGGCAAATGGCACAATGTGTAAAGGGATTTGCTGCATAATTTTGAGAATATGAGTTCAATCCCTGGAATCCACCTGGAAGGACAAAATTGATTACTGTAAGTTATCTTCTGACCTCTACAAGAACACTGTAATATATACATGCATGTGCACACACACACAAATTAAAATGGTGGTAATAATAACAGATAAAATAAAATATTAAAAATATAAGCCAATATGAAGCAATATTTATGTTTATATTATCAATGAAAGAGACATATCTAGAAGAAAATCTTACAACCATGTATGTTGGCACACCCTCTGTGATACCAGCATTTGGGAGACTTAAGGAAGAGGAATGAACTCAAGGTCAACCTCTGCTATGCAAATACAAAAATTATGAAAAACTAAACTCACAAAACTTAAAATTGTCCTAGACTAGTTCTCCTTGAAGTTGAGATAGTCTATAGATACTGCAGATGTTATATTCAATTAAATTCTCCATGTAAACACTCAGGTTTAAGAAATTAGCTTATATGTAAATATGCTTCCAGATTTAGTTTTATTTTTCAAACATAATGTTTTTTATTTAATATTTGGGAATTTCACATCATGCACTCTGTCACTCTCACATCCCAATCCTTCTGGGTCTGTCCTCACACTTTTGTGACCTCCCTTCATCCCAAAAGAGAAGAAAATAGCAACAACATCCAAAAAAGTTCAATTTGTATTGCCCATGTACTCACTGGAGCATGGTCAAATTTCCAGTGACTAGTCCCTTTTAAAAAACACTGAGTCCTTCCCTACCTGTATCCGCCAACCATGCCAGGAGCCACGAGTTGCGGAGAACTACTTTGCTTCACAGAGAAATACAATCAGGGTGGTGATCCTGACACATTGTTAGATCATATCCAAAGCTCCTTACACACAGAACTTCTATCTGTGGTTCATCAAGATGTTGATAAAGTTGCATATGATTGTCAATTAACTGAGTTGGTAGATTTATTTCCAACCAGTAACTGATTTTAAATTCTGTTCTTGTAGTTGTGTAACAACACGTCATGATTCTAATAACACACTAACAACCTCACAACCAACTTCAGAAGAGAATACAAATTGCTGACATTGCTAAACATTGAATGATATAGATACAGATTATAGAGAGAGGTAAAAGTGGAGAAAGAAATGAGATAAAGAGGCAGAGAGATAGGGGTGGGGCAGACAGAAATCCATCCAATGTTCTTATGATCTCCAAGCCTTCAACCCCCAGGGTTTGCACAGCAGGAGAAACTGGACTTTATGCCACCTTGGAAAGTTTTTTCTCTTACATCTTTAAATGTTATCTCTGTGGCATGATTTAAAGCAAAACTTCAGAGTTTTTGTTTTTGTTTGTGCAAAACAGCTATTTTTGGTTTGTCATATGGATAAATACCCAAACAAAAAAATGTTACCTCCAAAGAATTTCAATTTCCTTTCAAGTTAGTCATAATTTATCAAAATTATATCAGTATAATAAAGGGCTCTTTCTTTTTTGAATATGAAATGTTTCCAAAGGCACTCAAGCAAATACTGTTCTAATGAAACTCTGGCAATAAAGTCAGAAAGTAGCAAAGCCTTCCAGGCTGGCTGACATTTTGTTTTCCAGGAAGCGTGAACTATAAATGGTTGGAATGCATCTTAGGATGAGGAATCCGAGCAGCTCATACAAGGAGGAGGTAAACTTTCCACTTCCCTAGTATCCTACGGACACAAGAGCACAAGGGGACAGCTGGCAGCCTGTCTCATTATCTTACTGCCTACAGCTACATTGAACAGATCAGGTTCTGCCCCCAATTAGCAGCTCTTTCCCATTCGCGGTTAGTCTGAATAATTTCACCTAGCCACAACTGTTGTTGCCAAAAATGCATGCAGGCACACCCTCAAATCCTTAAAATGGATACACTCAGAAATTTCAGGAGCTTGGTTTTCTAATGTCTCAAAAATTCCTGCTATCAGCCTTCTGGTCAACTTCAATAAAAACTATTCAGGATGTCAAGGTAGTATTGTGCTTGAAATAATTAGTACTTTTTTGCATTGACTAGTTGGCATTTTTTTTTAAAAAATAAAGGCCTTGCTTCTTTTTTAATGAAGTCAAGTGTCTCCCAAAAGAGAAGCCATGTAAAGAGATGAACTGGGCCTGCCTAAAAGTTTGTATAAGCTGATCTTTTCTTCTTTCTTCCTTGCCTTTTCTTCCCTTTCCTTTTTCTCCTTTCTTCCTTCCTTCCTTTCTTCCCTCTTTCCTTTCTTCCTTCCTTCCTGTCTTTCTTTCTTTCTTTCTTTCTTTCTTTCTTTCTTTCTTTCTTTCTTTCTTTCTTTCTTTCCTTCCTTCCTTCCTTTTCCATAGTAATTGTTTATTATCATGGGCTTGGACTGGTTGGCATCTTTTCCACAAGGCAGGTAAAATGGTGTTTTATCTTAAGTATGATAAAATCATCAGAGGGCAGGTCACACTCTCTGAACACGGCCGGCATGTGGATTTGTGTAAAGCCAAGTTGTCCATGCCAATAAGAAGTCCCCTCCTTCTTCCTCAAATGAGGCTTGGGCCTGTGTTTGGACTAGAAGCATTGTACCACATAAGCCCAGAAAAACCTCTCTCTGCTTGGGAAGGGTCCAGTCCAGCAGAACCAAAGCTGTAGGATCTCTATGACACAGGACAAGAACAGAATATTTGAGAGGAGACCTGGTGAGGATCCAGTGTTGATGGTGTGGCAGAAGCCAGAGGCTTCAAACCAGACCAATGACTCATTGCAATGAACATTTGCAAGTAAAGCTCTTTGGGAAAAGGGTATACTATGTGACACACAGCGAGATTTTTTTTGGCAGTTTTATTTTTATTTTTTGTTTTCTTTTCAGAGGGAGGTTGCAAGGGCAGAGGGAAGATATGGAAGGACAGGGAGATAAGAGATTGTGATGCATAATGTAAAATTTTTAAAAAAATCAATAAAAAGTTTTAAAAGAAGGAAAGAAAAGAAGGGGTTGTGACTAGTATTGTAGTTAGGGCTACTCTTACTGCAATGAAACTCCATGACCAAAGCAAGTTCGGGAGGAAAGTGTTTATTTGGCTTACACTTCCACATCACTGTTTATCATCAAAGGACATGAAAACAAGAATTCAAACAGGGCAGGAACCTGGAGGCAAGAGATGAAGCAGATGCCATGGAGGAATGCTGTTTACTGGCTTACTCGTGTGGCTTGCTCTGCTTGCTTTCACACAGAATCCAGGACCACCAGCCTAAGAATGGCACCACCGACAATGGGTTGGACCCTCCCCCATCAATCAGTAATTTTAAAAAATGTCCTACATTCGTGCCTATAGCTTGATCATATGGAGGCCTTTCTTTTTCAGTTGAGGCTCCCTCCTTTCAGGTGATTCTCTAGCTTGTATCAAGTTGGCATAAAACTAGCCAGCAGTGAGAAGACTCAATAGATGAAAGCGTTTGCCATACAAGCCTGGCATCCTAAGTTTGATTCCCCAGGAACCACATAAAGGAAGATTTCTACTCTAACATGTAAAAACACATGTACCCACATAGACATATCAAACAAACAAACAAACAAACACACACACACACACACACACACAGAAACACAAGAATAAAAATATATTTTAAATTTCTAAAAAGAAAATTGGGTTATATTATGTCAAAGCATTAACCTGAGACCTCTGCCATTCCTCTGTTCTCTTAGGGAACATAGAAATGACCTTTGAGGCAGCTTGCTGCTTGCTAGGGAGACTCTTACACCTAGCCAACCTTCTGATGGAGTATGCATATTCAGAGTCTGAGTCTATATTTCCTGCTGAAGAACTCATTTTTGTGTGTAATCTTCTGTTTTGACAAACATTACTAAATATGCACTGAAAAAAATGAGACTCATAGGAACACCATTTTTCAAAGTATTATCCTCAGTCACCAGATAGTTCAGAGTCAACCATGAAAGAATGGATTTCAAAGTATAAGAAAGGTAAAATGAATGCAAGGAGTCAGAGGTAAAGAAAGAAGGAATGTAGAATTTTTTGGACTACATGTAACTTCGATGTCTTTATACTGATCCATGGTGATTCTCTGATTTTAAAACCTAAAAGTCAAAAGAAAAATGCACAGAACTCAAGGTAAACTTTATCAGCTATAAAACTGAGGGAAGGTTTATATTTAGTATATAAAAGAACTCAAAAACCAGAATCAAGGGAACAAAAGGCCCAATTTAAAAATGGGCTGCAGATCTGAACAGAGAATTCTCAATAGAAGAAATAAAAATGGTTAAAACAAAACAAAACATTCATCATCCTTAGTAATCATGGAAATGCCAATTAAGACTTCTTTGAGATTTCATCTCACACTGTGAAAATGACTAAGATCAGCAAAACAGCTGACAACAAATGCTAATGAGATTGTGGGGGGAAAGACTGTGTGTGGGAACGTAAATTGGTACAGTCACTCTGGACATCAGTATACAGAAATCTTAAAAGAAATTAAATAAAATAAAACTAAATCTACCCTATGACCAGCTTTAACAACTCCTTAGCATATGCCACTACACAGATAGGTGCTCAGACATAGTCATTGTTGCTCTACTCACAACAGCTAGGAATTAGAAAGAACTACGTGCCTTCAATGGGTGGATGGATGGATAATGAAAATGTGATACATAAGCAGCATGGAGTATTATTTACCTGTACAGAAAAATGAAATTTTCAGATAAATGCATGGGCCTGGAAAATACAGCAGGAGGTGATTCAGGCCCAGAAAAACAAACACCATAAATTCTCTCTTATCTGTTTCCAAAAGCCAAATCTGCAGACATGAGTTTATAACATGGAGTAAACCACAGAAACCAGGGAAATATAAAGGGATCACATGTGTAGAGTGGGTCAGAGAGGGAAGGAACAGAGTGCTGGTGATACAAAGTAGGGAAATGGAATGACTAAGAAAGAGCTCTAACTGGAGAAAAGGTAGGGATCTCTGCACAGAAAAAGGAACAACAGCACCAAGGTTCAGTAAGGCCTCAAGGAATCACATTATTTTATATTTACCTAGAATTATACATAATTCATACAAATGTATGTGGTACATACATTCTTGAACACATATACATAATTTATATTCATATATAACATAATATGTATTTATTATAGGACATTCAGCCACTTGGGCTGACAATATTTCCTACAAGAACCATACACCAACACCACCTTGGCACCAGGGATAAGAAACTCTCCTTTCAAATGATTGGCCACAGTTGTTCCGGAGATTTTTCCAAACAAATCAGATTATTGACTTAGCACTTGGTCGACTCTCAGGGGTTGAATGTGGGTCTCTACTGCTAAAAGCACCACACACTCAGGACAAAGACTCAAATAATTCAATCTGGCCCTAAAATGTTATCCTCATACTCTCAGGTAAGTGTAGCTATTACCCTTATCAAAAATGCCGATCTTTACAGCAAACTCATCCCAGAAAGCCACAACTGAACACAATACAGGCATTAACAGATTGTGGGGGAGCCCAGACCAGATTGTGGTAGATCTACACCATAGCTCCTGCATCTATGGCTCAGGGAACATCACGCATGAGAGAGTGGATAGATTTTAAGAAATACTTTAAATATTTTACAGTAGTACTACTCTTACCATTAGATATAAACATTAATTAAGAATATAAATTATTTGTCCTACCTGCATCAGCAATCTTACTCCTATTGATGGGAAAAAATAGGATAATGTGCTACACATTGTCAGATGTTACAGTATATAAATACAGATTATGTCTCAAAGGTTCTCCAGAGGGGGAGGGGAAGAGATTGAGAATAATGGGAGAGGGAAGCTTAACTTGTAACTTATTATTTAAATAATAGAAGCTGTGTTTCAATATTCCATGTGTCAGGTTCACTTCTAGATCTTTGGTCTTTTCCTCTAATATCAGATACATCACAGTTAAATACTTATTTTAATTTGTGCTCATTATCCTTATTGTGTGTGTATGTGTGTGCTTCTCCCTATTCATCTCAATATATTTGTATACCAAAGTTTTTTTTATTTTATTTTTAACAGCTCTTCAATAAACATTGAGTGGATTGGGGCAAAAATTGCAAGAGCCTACTTTGCTATCAGGAAGCCTACTACTGTGAAACATTCTCTCTTAGAAATGATTCCATAAACAAAGTTGGAACAATACAAATATTATGGACATTTTAATGTGGAAGGTGGAAATTTTTGCATAGCCCTATCCTTAGACAAAGAACCACAAACAAGTAATGTCTTCTGGGAGAAGGAGAATTAGCCTCTCTTAGGGACGAGCCCCTACTCCAGTCCCATTCATTATCCAATGCAGAGTGCTTAGCCTTGAAACTCTGTACACTCCAACAACAAAAACACACTCAGCAGGCTGTATAAGTATACATATATGGATACGCATATGTATATGTTTGTATCAATCACAGTCAAAGCAAAAGAGGCTTGTGACTGGAAAGTGAAGGTGACAGAGAAGGGAGTTAAGAGTACCTGGGGTGTGCTAGAGGGAGAAAAGGGAGGGAAGCAAATGATGCAATTCTATTTCAATTAAAATGTGTTTATTCTTTAAAAAGGAAAGAATGTTTGGATCATGAATACTTGAGTGAAGCTCACTTTGAGTCATGAATATAGATTTCATTTTAATAAACATTAACCCAGGAAAGTACTGGAGTACAATGCGTTCTGTTCAGCTTCACATGTAAAGTATGTTCTGTATTTAGACATGTACTTTCTTGCTAAGTGTAGATACCATGTCCACAGGTAAGATACAGAAGCACATGGATGAATACACACTCAGCACCCATCTGAACTTGTAATGTTCATACACAAAAATGAATGCTTCAAGCCCCAAATGTTGTGACTATCTGTGGTTATATGTGTTATTCTGGCTCTGAATTACAGGACTGATGAAAATCCCAAGTAGTTAGTCCTGTAGAGTCAAAGAGTGCTTTCAGAAGAGTTTCAGTATAGTACTCTGCTTGTAAGGTTATTACTCTACACAGACAAATGGCAACATTAATTCTTCATGTGCTTACAAAGAGTACACAGTATAAGTTTGAAAGTCATATGCAGATTATTCTGCAGTAAAGATGCACTAATCATCATTTCAATGATTCTCTCCATAAAAAA